>JAPKLW010002527.1:0-80908 GCA_026898455.1 Plectranthus barbatus
CTCGAGTGCTTTTGACGTGGCTCTTCTTGATTCGTCGCAGTTGTCTTCGCATATTAAATTCACTGCGTCGGGTCCCAGCAATTTGAACACAAAAACTTCCCGCCTTCGGAGATTGCTGAGAGCTTGGACTCAGCAGACTGCCAGCGTGGAATCTAGCAAGCGCTTGAGCTCAGCATCCAGTTGCTAGAATTAGGTATATTAGCATCCCTTCCAAATCTGTCAGCACTGCTCATAATAGCTGCTGAGTGCTTTGACTCTGCATTTATGATATGTAATGAATACCTTGAGCCCTTTGTCTTCTGACCATCTTTCCTCATTCCTGTTGCCGATTAGATAGCCAGTGCATATCTGTCCATCTCTCTCTCCGCTACTCTACGAATTCCAAGATATTTTCTGAACAGTCGTGATCTTGTGAAGGATTTCCTCGGCCATTCATTATGATAAAGAACATGAATGGATTTGCCTATAAATATCACCCTACGTGTTGTCCCTAATCTCGCTCATCTGCCTTTCTACTTTCTTTCTTTCTTGTAATCTTCCGAGCAAAACAACTCTTTCTTCTAAAAAATGGACTCTCCACCTGAGCTTCATGTTCTGAGAAACCAAATTCTCAACGAGTCTGGCTTATACATAGAGTATGAGTCAGACTACATGGTGGCGGAGACGGTGATAGCCGGACTTTGCCAAAATGGCCTTGAGCAGTTCGTCTGCTCCACTCCCCACCATTTCCAGAAAATACAACTCCAAAACTTCATTGGCACATGCCAAGCGGAGGAGGGCCCTATCTATGGCGTCTTTCGGGATGATCTCATCAAGTGGACAACTGATTTGTTTTCTGCAGACTTCGGTCTTTGCTGGGGTCCGATGTCGGTGTTGGGCTACCGTGGGGGAGAGACAGCCCCAGAGTGGTCCTCATGGGAGAATTTGAGGCATTCTCCCTAGCACGAACTCAATCCAACCATATCGGCGTACAACCTTAAAATATCGTACAAGGTGATCTTCGATGTCGTTAACAACATGATCGTCGGTTACGATCGCGACAACTTGAACTTCACCAAGGAGGTGTTGAAGGCGATGATGTTCCAGATGAGTCACTTCCTTACGGAATGCAGCTAAGCTGGCTCCTCGGGCAGAGGTTCCCAGACCTTACTGCTGGCCGCTCTAACCTCAGGAAAACCGACCTCTATCCCTGGAGGCCTCGTTCATCTTATTAGTTGAAGTCATTGTAGTTTTTCTTCCATTTTAATGTAGATCCTCCTTGTATAAAATATTTAATGAAATGGAAACTATTTTTCTTTTTCTATGAAGTATCTTCATGTTATATGTCTGAACTTGCAAACAGCTCAGAACTTTGACCTTCATCAAACCGACTTAACATCTTCCATATATGCACGCCAAATCTAGAAACTAAAAACTTTTGAAAAGATTAAGACTGAAAAGAATACCAAACTTCTGCTTCGGCTAACTGCTGAGTAGACTCCATACATCTGCTATACGCCGAGCATAGTCTACACCTCTGGTACCATCCTAGCAGTGTCACTACCTCTGCTATCTGCCTTAGCAGATTCACCACTTCTGCTATCTGCTTAGCAGACTTTGTCTTAGCAGAGAAGCTCAGCAGCCAATAACGTAAGCTGAGATACGTTTTTCTCCATCTTCTCCAGAAATTCAGAAATTCAAGAAATCCAAAAAGAATGAGAGTAATAACTCATTCATCCACAGCCTCGTCCAATTCCATAAGACCTAACTTGATGCATAACTCTTTAAATTTGGTGAAGATGTCAGCAATCTGGTCTTCAGTGCATATATATCGGACGTCAATATCCTTCTTATCCTGATGATCTCTAATAAAGTGATGTCGGATATCGATGTGCTTCATCCTCGAATTACCGGATTCTTTGTAATGCACATTGCGTTGTTGTTGTCGCAGTAGATCGGCACGCATTTAGGAGAAATACCATAGTCCTGTAATTGTTGTCGAATCCATAGAACTTTCGAGCAACAACTAGCAGCTATTATGTACTCTAGTTCAGTAGTCGACGTTGCTACCAAATGCTGCTTCTTGCTGAACCAGCTAATAAGCTTATGTCCGAGAAATTGGCAAGTTCTGCTGGTGCTCTTCTTGTCTATCTTGCACCCTCCGAAGTCTGAATCTAAGTAGCCACTCAGTGCTAGACTATCGGACCTTGGATACCAAATCCCTAGACCCTCTGTGCATTTTAGATATCTTACAATCCGCTTAGCAGTGTCCAAGTGCGTCTTCTTGGGATTTGCTTGATATGTTGCGCATAATCCAACAGCATAAGAAATGTCTGGTCTGCTGGCTGTGAGGTATAGCAATGAGCCGATAATACCTCGATAGAGAGTGGGATTCACATCATCCCCTTCCTTCTCCAGAGCAGCTATGCATGTTGTGCCGATTGGGATTCTTAGGCTCTTGGTCTTCTTTGGACAATACTTCGCAATCAGATCGCGAGTGTACTTCCTCTGATGAATAAAGATCCCCTCGTTGGATTGCTAAACTTGAAGTCCAAGGAAGTATGACATCTTCCCGATCATGCTCATCTGAAAGTTACTTGTCATGATCTTGGGGAACTTATCACACATGTCTTGATTCTTTGACCCAAAAATGATGTCGTAAACATATATTTGCAGAAGGAGAATACATCCTTCATCTTGGATGCGAAAGAGAGTCAGATCAATTCTCCCTTTCCTAAATCCATTAGATATTAGGAACTTGGTCAAGGTTCCATACCAAGCCCTTGGTGCTTGTTTCAAACCAAATAAGGCTTTCCTCAGCCTATACACTTGGTTTCCTTGCTCGAAGCCTGGTGGTTGCTCAACATAGACTTCCTCCTTGAGCTCACCATTCATAAAGACGCTCTTCACATCCATCTGCACGAAAACAAATTCGTGATGTACGGCATATGCGAGAAATAACCGGATTGCCTCCAGCCTTGCAACTGGAGTAAACGTCTCATCGTAGTCTATACCCTCACATTGCCTGTACCCCTTCGCTATGAGATGTGCCTTGTTCCTGACTACCATTCCTGTGTCATCTTTCTTGTTCTTGAACACCCACTTCGTACCTATAACACTTTGATGTTCTGGCCTGTCTACTAGGTCCCAAACGTGATTACGCGTGAACCCAACAAGCTCCTCTTGAATAGCGTTCACCAATCTGGGCACCGTAGAGCATCTTCAACTTTCGTAGGTTCTTCATGAGATATATAGCAGGCTAGCATTGCATTGCCATGTCTCATCAGAATGGGATCGTTGACGTCTCCAAGAACATCATCTAGGGGATGAGCACGTAGCCATACAGGTCTAATGGGAACACGACCTTCAGCACCAGGACCTTCAGCATTTCCCTCTCCTGCTGGAATGTTGTCTGCTACAATATTCCCTTCAGCATCAACTTGGTGCTCAGCATCTAGATTATCAGCAGTCTGATACTCAGCAACAGGAATGTCAGCATCTAGTACTTCAGCGTCTGGAATCTCAGTAGCTGGGGCTTCAGCATCCAAGTGCTCAGCTATGGCTTGGTCTGCTACAGCCTCCACAGGTTTAGCACCGGTTGTAGTAGCATTTGCATCGTCTATAGCATCCCTTGCTGGATCTGGAGTTCCTTCATCATCTTCATCATCAAGTGATCCCGAAACTTCCAAATTATCATTAAGATAAAATGGTGTGGCCTCATCATGATTATTAGCATCACTGGCCTGGTCAGGAAACTGGTCACCTACTGAGTGTGTCGGGATTGGATTGCCATCACTCATAGACTTAGTCGGGTCAATACGCATATTTTCAAAAGAATTTTATAGCGATTGACCATGGACATCATTAGTCACATGATTGCTATCCTCTTTCTCTTTTGTAGCTCTGCGTACTAGAGTAGATTCATCAAAAATAACATTACATGTTATTTCCACAATTCCGGTTGTCTTGTTTAATACTCTATAGCCTTTGTTAGAAGGGTGCCCGTATCCAAGGAACACGACTTGATCAGATTTAGGCTAGAAAGTATTAAGTTTTGACTTTCCACTTGTATGAATATAACATGTTGAACTGAAAGCATGTAGATTAGAGATAGAAGGTTTACGACCATTGTACATCTCATACGGAGTGTTGTTGAATCGACCAGTGATCGCGCTCCTATTCTAAGTGTAGCATGCTGTCATGACTACTTCGCCCCAATACTTAGCAGTTAGTTCGGAATTGGCTAGCATAGACTGCACTGCATCTTTCAACGTTCGATTCCTTCTTTCTACTAGACCATTTTGTTGGGGGGTCCTAGCAGTCGACTTCTCATGTGCGATACCAGCTTCGGCACAGAAATCCATCAAAACTCCATTGCAAAACTCCGTCCCATTATCAGAACAAATTCTCTTTACTGTTACTTCTTTGCTATTTTGCTCTTTGAGGATTAGCTCTGGTAGGATGAGCTTGACTTGGTCTTTGGTTCTTAGTAAGCGAGCCCACGTGTACCTGGAGTAGTCATCCACATCCACAAGTGTATATATCTTTTTACTTACAGTGGGTGGAGTGACTGGGCCAAATAGATCCATGTGCAAAAGCTCTAGGATCCTTTCTGAAGTGGCCTTCTCCGAGTTGGATCTTAACGATGCTTTGGTCTGCTTCCCTTGCTGGCACGCTTTACACACGCCTCCCTTGCGGAAAGTCTCGGCAGGCAAGCCTACAACAAGCTTATTCTTGGCTAGATGGCTAATAGTTTTAAAATTCAAATGATTTAACCTCTTGTGCCATAGCCATGTTGTTTTTTCATTGTTCAATGCTACGAAGCATGAATGCTGTTGACCGCTTTGCCAGTCAACAATGTATAGGCCACCCTTGCGAATGCCTCTTAGCTTCACTTCTCCTATAACATTGTCAGCAATAGAAAAACTAATATTGACAAAAGATAAAGTGTACCCATTCTCGCATAGTTGACTTATGCTCAGTAGGTTGTGCTTGAGGTTGGATACGAGCGCTACGTTGATAATTCTTAATCCATTTCGCTCGATGCATCCTCTTCCAACAATTTTTCCTTCGCTGTTATCTCCGAACTTGACTTTGGGGCCACAGTAAATTCTTTGGATGTCTGAGAATAACTCCTCATTTCCCGTCATGTGTGCGGAGCAGCCACTATCAAGGATCCATTCATTAGATATGTTTGATGTCTTGGAACTTGGATCCTGATCCTGCAAAAAAAATTAGGTTGATTTAGGTACCTGCTTAGCATCGAGTCCTGCAGGATTAGCATATGTCATGGTTCATTTTGGAACCCACATCTTGGTGATCTTCAAGATTTTCTTCTGGATCTCACCCTTTACCACCTTCGGATTAATATGCTTGGCATTTCTAGGTCTAGGTGTTGTAGTGTGCTTAGCCTTCCTTGTCCTTGGAAATGGAATTAGTTTGGACTGAGGCCTCACATAGGTGTTCCTCCTATGTGGTGTGTACTGCTGGTATGGTGGTATTATAGTAGTGTATTGAACATACATGCCCTTATGAAAGGTAGGGTATGCGATCCTCGCATTGTGAACATAACGCTCAACATTCCTTTGTATTGCTGAATGTGGGTTAGCATTTGCTCTTTAATTCTTCTGCTGAGGTCCAGCAGATGCATACTTAGCATTCATCCTTTGGATCCTCTGCTGAGGTCCAGCAGATGTATGCTTAGTAGACACTGGTTGGATCCTCTGCTGAGATCCAGCAGACGCCTTCTGCCTATACCCATTCTCTTGCTTAGCATACGGCTTAGCATTTGAAGATTTAGCAATAGCCTTTCCCTTTCTCTTATCAGCAGTGACATTTCCAGCAGAAATGAATAAGATCGGTTTCTGCTTAGAAGATTTAGCATGAGTACTCAATGTATTTCTAGAAGATTCGCCTACGGCATTATCACATCCAAGTCCAGATTTATCTTTATGATGTCTCTGCTGGCTAACAATGGCATTGCGAACTGCCGTGCTGGATGTATAAGTACAGATGCAATCTTCATTAGGCCTAGTTTTTAAAGCATGATTCTCTTTTTCTAAGTTTTGAAAATTTTCGGAAAGTTTAGAGAAATCTTCTTTAAGTTTTGAAAGCTCCTCACTATCGGACCTTAGTCTATCGACTTCATCGGTCAAAGATGCAACTTTATACTTAAGTGAGGCATTATCTTTCACTATAGCATTCTTTAAAGAATAAACATTGGAAAGTTCTATAGAAAGCTTTGCTAGATAATCTTCCTCGGAATCTAAAAAGGAATCCTCCGATTTATGTATGTATGTTGAACTGGGGTTGCTAGTGGAGGTTACCTCCTGATTGTATATTGCAAGAGCCGATTTAGTCGGTTTCTCATCATCAGCAACAACTTCAGCATCTTCCACGATGTCTGCCATCAGCACCATCAAGGCCTCCTCTTCCTCATTGGAAGAATAATATTCCTCTTCATTGTCTGGAATGTCAGGTACCTCTGTCCTGGTCAGCAGTGCCTTGGTAACAGCTCGGACGGCTCTTCTTTCAAATCTTTGTGGGAGGCGCTCCCTCTCTTTAGGACTCACCCTCGAACATTCATGCTTTAAGTGATCAGGGGATTGACATTCAAAGCAAGTTCTTGGCTTCCTTTCTGTCGAGCGCTGAGTTGAAGCAAGCTTTGCTTCCTTTTCAGCTTTAGCTTCCAGTATCAGCTTCTGGAACTTCCTCATTTGCTCCTACAACTCATTGATCTTCTGATCTTCATTATGAGAGCTAGAGTTTGACGGATCTTCCTTGTTAGGTGTATCTGGAGCAGATCTCTCCTGATTGTGGCTTGTTTTCCTGTTCTTCCATTTGTTTTCATCTTTCTTGACGAAGTACGCCAAGTCTTCAGAGTTTCTAGCACTTGATGACGCTGGTTGCACCACAACAACTTCATTCTTCTTTGATTGTTGGATGATGAACTCATGGGATTTGAGTTGTGAGAACACCTCAGAAGTCGTCATATTGTCGAGATCCTTCTCACTGAGGCTCGTCATATTGACAAACCAACTTCTCATTGGAAAAAGTTTGGATATAATCTTGTTATTCATTTCCCCATTATCATAGGTCTTCACAACATTTTTCAACTCTCCTATGATTGTGTTAAATCTTTTCTCCATGCATTGGATAGTTTCTCCTGTAATCATTGAGAATGACTCATACTTGTCAAAAGCTACTTGCAGTTTGTTACGATTCATCTGCTCAGTTTCCTGAGATGATGCACACACATAGTCCCACATCTCTTTAGCTGACTCAAAGTCTAGGACTTTGTCACTCATCAGGGGGTAGACAATCAATGATTAGTTTCATAGCCAGATATTGCAGCTGACCCCGTTTCTTATCTTCCAACATCCATTCCTCATATGGCTTTGGTACCATTTTTGGACGTGCTTGACCTTCAGCAGGTGGACCCACCGCAGTATTGACCTTCATAGTTTGAATGGGTCCTTTCTTTAAGACATCACCCATCTCAGGATGGATACTCTGGAGCTGGATGGTTGCCTTCTTCTTCCATGATGTAAAGTTCTCCCTGGTGTACTTTGCAGAGTGTGATTCATCATGTCAAACCTTTAACCTGAGCTAGTCAACACAAATAGGGTAATAACGCAAGGAAAATTAAGATCTAGGTCTTAAAGCAACTCAGAAGCAGTTGGTCTTTCAACCTCCTGCTATGATACAACTTGTTGGTCCCTGAGATCAGAGTCGTCATGGTGTAAACACACAACACCCACGAAATGCAGCGGAATAAATAGACGTTCACTTGCGCTTATGTTATTAACAAAGATAGTTTAGTTCAATCTTAACTTAAGATTTACTTGTAGATATACGCTAGCAACTCGGTTGCAAGGTTTCAAAACAGACTAAAATGGTAAACAATAAAGCAAACAAAGACACAATCAAGACACAATGTTTATAGTGCTTCGATCAATAGATCTATGTCCACTCCTTAGCCGAACGCTAAGAAATCACTAAGAAAGTATACGAACTACAAGGAATCGTCTTTCTCGTGTAGTAGGCGGTGAACTTTCGAGCCGGCCACTCCACAACTATCATCCGTTACTTTGTAATCCTTAGTCTGATGGGTTTTGTATACTGAAAGCATTTATTATAATGAGTATACAATGGTTTATTTCTCCTATCTGTTAACAATCGTACATGTATGAACAATGGTATCCTCTTGTCTCACCGATAGGGACGATCATACGGGGTGTTGTAGATCGCAGAAGATAGTATGATCACTTGACCTAGTGAGACATAAACCTGATCACAACTAAGACAGCGTATGAGGATACGTCTGTCCGGATGGCTGCGGTATTATCAGAATAAGTAGTCTGTCTTAGTTACTTGACATGCTGGTACGCAAAGGTGGCGTATTGATGGACCGCAGTAAGATGTATTCGTCTGTCTGACATCAACGAATACAAGATCTCGTTATATTGATTGAGTCCAAACCCTAACAAAGATTCAGGGGTTTGCACAGGTTGACTGTTGCTTTGACTTGCCATGGTGGAGAGCCTAAGTAACGTGCTCGTATATCCGCATCTTAGGTAACAGCAGTTCGTGTAGTACCGCCTGAGACTGGGTTTAGGTAACCATATCCGAGTAATAGGATGGGGACATTCCCTGAAGAGCTCAATAACATTCATCTTGCCAAAGTCCTGAAGGCTGATTAAGTTCAGGCACGAGTGATAAGGTTTGAGTGGTACTACTCAGGAATAATAAGATATTAATTAATTGTAGTTAGAGCTTGTCAGAGGCTCTGATTAATTAATGGATGTCCGGTAACCTTAAATATGGGGATTCTCAATTAATGCAACCCGTTCTCATAACATGGTAATAAAGGGGTAGGTCAGTATTAATTCTGTGGTGAAAAAAATTAATATTAATTAATTAATTATGTCCTGGGTTGTGGACATGGGAATTAATTAATTATAGGCCCACTTTATTATTTGCATTAGGTCCCAGTTCTGGCCCAAATAAGTGTGCTGAATTGAGCCCAGGAGCCCACTAGGGTTTTATAACCCTAGTTCTATAAATAGACCTCTCACTCTCTGAAACCCTAGCCACTTCATAACACAATTTGAAAAACCCTAGATCTAAGAGAGTGAGAGAGAGGCGCCGACTTTAGAGGGAGAGAGGAGGAGAATTTCGATTCTGATCCTGCTCAAGTCACAGATCTACGGAGTCCTCACCAGTAGTAGATCTGACCAGCACCGGGATACAGATCTGAAGATCTAATCTGGAGAACAGATTTCTTTCTTTCTTCCCTTTTGTTTTCGATTTTAATCTAGGAATTAGATCTCTAATTTATGTTTCCGCAGATTAAATCAGATTGCCTGGTAGATTTCAAATTAGAAATTCAAACGCAAAAGATCATTTCAGACACGACAGAATAACAGTAATTCCTCAATCCACGATATGTATAAAATTCATAGGAGCATGCTAAATTTTTTGTGAATTTTAATTATGAGCAATATCCATAAATCGATCCGGTTCAGTTTTGTTTTGGTGATTCGGTTCACGGGAAAACCCTACAATTGGTATCAGAGCCAGGTTCCTGATTTATGGCTCTAATGTTCATAATTGAATTCAATATGCATGTATGGATTTACGTTTTGTGGATATTAGTTTTTGTTCCTCGTGGCAACCCATTGATTCAGCCCGCGGTGGTTTATCCGTGTCGGGCTGAATTGTTTTGTAAAATCACAAGAAAATCCATGATTAGTTTAGATTTGAAAAATTGTAATAGAATAGATTTTCTGTATTTTTTCAAATTTTGTATTGGACGGGTCGAGGATGAAGAACGAAGATGGAGCCGATGAAGGACGGTGCACGGCGGCGGCAGGAGGCTGCGCGTGCATGCACGGCTGCAGGCGTGCGGCGCGTGCATGGCACGCGCGGGCAGCATCTACAGCGCACGGCCTGCACGCACGGCGGTGCAGGGCGGCGGCGGTCCGGCGGCGGACGGCGGTCGGCTGGCGGCGGCGGCGGTCGTCGTCGGCTGATGCTGTCCCGTCGCGGTAGCTTGTGTTTTGGTGGTTTGTGCAATCCTGTGTAAACCCTAGGGTTTGCATTAGGGTTAGGGCAAATCATCATATCACAAAGGCCTAAAAATCCAAAAGATTTGGTGTATCAAAATTTGGAGGCCCTTGAAGATTTGGAAGATTTGAAAAAGATTTGGACTTATCCAAATTAGATTCATATTTCAAATTGTAATAGATAGATATTATTTTCTATTTTGTGGGACCACGAGGAATTTTTGTTTGCCTTAATTGTCCTCGTATGATATGTGATTTATTTATGTGCGCAATTTAAGCATGTGTAGATAATAGGAAAAGTATGATTTATCGCTTTTATTATTTACAGCTTTCCAAGCATGCTTATGTGATTAATTTCTTGTTGGATTATATTTTGGCAATTTTTGGGCTTGTATTATTACATGCAAAAATTTGGAAAATATAATGACAAAGAAATTATATGTGCGCATAAAGAAACCTTTTAAAAGAAAAATACTAAGCGGATTTTTTTAATTAAAATCAATAGACCTTCACAAAGCGGTCCTAGGCTGTAAGTGTATCTCTCGTTCTAGTAAAAGTCTACGAGTGTAGCTTGCCAGTTCCCGGAGGTGCATGGGTACGGTTGTTGGGATTTCTAGACAAATAATTTAAATCATGTGAATAGTGGGAGGGTTTTGCGTAAACGTCTACGAGTGTAGCTTGCATAGATCTCTTTCACAAGTATTCTAGGATTGATTTAAATTAAAGATAACAAATGCTTTAAGGGCTGTGATTATGGTTACGTGCCATGCTAAACTGTCTCTTTTGGCCGGAGTTAAATTTGTGTTTAATTGCTTAGAAACATCTTAGAATATAATGCAAGAATTGCATCCCTGTTCTTGAGAGATGGCTTGGTCTAAAGTTTTCACTAATTATTAATTTCTAGTGTTAAAAGCATCCTGACATGGTAGTGAAATTAAATGGATTGGGGCTTAAAACCCGCAGTTCTGGTTGAGGGTGACATCGTAAACGTCTACGAGTGTAGCTTGCAGTGGGAACTCTTGGGCAATTAGTGGAAAACATTTGTATTTGATTTAATAAGAGATTTTCAATGCATTTGTTTTCGAAGTTCAACATGTATGTTCTTATTTTAAGATACTTTATTGTTTCAGATATGTCTATGTCTACTGTCGATCATTTACTTGCTCTCAAGCCTCTTACTGGTCCAAACTTCCATGAGTGGAGATATTGCATTGAGTATATTCTCCTGACTAAGCAACACCTGTTTGTTCTTACTGTGATCCCGCTTGCCCCACGTTACCATAAAGTGTCTAGACGTGAGAAGGAGTTCTATGACAGTTGGGTGGCATATGAGGATTTTACTTACAAGTTAATCTCAGATAACCTGTCTAGAGAACTTAAGCTCACGTACATGGGCTATTGTAGCTCTGTTACTATCTGGATGGACTTAGTGCCTACGTATGGCGAAGTGGAACGAACTATCAACTGTGATATCGTTAGAGACCTTGTCTGTAAGAGAATGGTTGATGGCTGTTCGGTGACACTGCATGTGATGATCATGGATAACACCATGAAACGATTCACACGTGGAGGTGGATGTATCAGTGATCGGGCTAAGATCGATATAATCCTGAACTCCTTACCGATTTCATTCTATGACTTCAAGAGGGATGTAGCTAAGAGAAGTGAGTACTCTTTTAAGGAGTTGCTTACTAATCTCATAGCGGGACAGTCCTTAGTACCTTCATGGGAGTCTGAGTTATCAGATCTTGAGCATAGTTTGAGCACATTGAAAGATGTGGTTCATACTATGTGCAAGAACATGATTGATCGCAAATCACGTGAGAGGAGGTCGAATGAAATGAAGAGGGTTGGTGTCACTTCAAGTAAGAGCGCATGCGGAAGCAAGGGACAAGGTACATCATTTTCATTTGTAACGGAAACATGTTTAGCATCGGTTTCTACTCATTCGTGGGTAGTGGATACTGGAGCTACTGATCATGTTTGTTACATTTTGCAGGGGTTCACACCAAGAAGGGTGCTGAAGAATGACGAAGTTACCATCTCAATGGGGAACGCAGCACAAGTGAGTGCAACTGCCATTGGAGATTTCACCTTGTACTTTGATGATTCTGTTTTAACTTTGAGAGATATTTTGTACGTGCCGGATTTTCGGCGAAACCTTATTTCATTTTCCAAACTTTATGTTGATGGATATTCAGTTATTTTTGATAGTGGTGTTTCTATCATTGGTAATAACGGTGTTATCTGTCGTGGAATGCTGAATAATTCTCTCTATGTTGTTAACTGTAATCATAAGTCTTCCGCAAGTATTGCATGTAATTCATCCGTAATTGATAATCCTAGAAGGAGAAAACTTACTTCTTCTGATGAGGATCTTACATATCTCTGGCACTTGAGACTGGGTCACATCAGCTTGAAGCGGATTCAAAGACTTGCAGATGACGGTACATTGGACTTAGTCCAGACTGTACCTTATCAAGTCTGCGAATCCTGCATCGAGGGCAAGATGTCAACTAGGCCTTTAAAGGTTAGTCAGTCTCGAGCAGAGGAAATATTGGAATTAATCCATTCTGACTTGTGTGGACCGATGTCCACGCAGGCTCGTGGAGGGTACGAGTACTTCGTCACATTTATTGACGACTAATGAAGGTACGGATACGTTTACCTGCTTCGCTACAAGTCTGAATGTTTTGAGAAATTCAAAGAGTTCAAGGCTGAGGTAGAAAAGAAGGTCGGGAAAACTATCAAGTCACTGCGATTTGATCGCGGTGGCAAATACCTCGATAACGAGTTCCTGCAGTATTTGTCAAAAAATGGGATTACATCCCAGTGGACTGCACCGGGTACTCCCCAGCAAAACGGTGTAGCTGAAAGAAGAAATAGGAATCTTCTAGAGATGGTAAGATCAATGATGAGTTATGCAAACTTACCTATTTCATTTTGGGGCTACGCATTGGAAACAGCAGCTTACGTGCTTAATGTGGTGCCTTCTAAATCAGTTCCTGAGACGCCTTCTGAGCTCTTCCTTGGTCGCAAACCTAGTTTGTGCAAGTTTAGAGTATGGGGCTGTCTGGCACACGTAATGTCGAAGGAACCTGATAAGTTAGAAAGCAGGTCAAAAGTAATGTTGTTCATAGGGTATCCCAGGGAAACGAAAGGTGGTTACTTTTACTATCCCGAGAGTCAAAGAGTCGTTGTTAGCACCAACGCTAGATTCTTGGAGGACGAGTATGTGAGTAACCACAAGTCAAGGAGTGATATCGTTCTTCAAGAAATTGAGAACAAGAATGCAATTCCAAAGGAAGGGGAACGTGTAGATGTGGGTGCTCCTGTGAGAGGCATAGCACCACAGACACGTTCTTCAGTGCAAGATGCAGGACTACAAGTCACTGCACCTACTACTGACACGGCACCGATGCCTCGTCATAGTGGGAGAGTTATTTTCCAGCCAGAAAGATACATGTTCGTGGGTGAGTCTTCGGACATGAGCCCAGAAGATGGATATGAGGACTCTGACCCACTGACTTACGAAGAGGCAGTGCAGGACAAGGATGTTGCCAAATGGCATGTCGCCATGGATTCTGAAATTGAATCCATAGCTGCTATGGATGTATACCAAGAAACTGATTTGCCGGATGGCTTAAGGGCCATAGGGTGCAAATGGGTATACAAGAGAAAGAAAGGGGCGGATGGAAAGATCACGGCTTTTAAAGCCAGGCTGGTGGCAAAGGGTTATAGTCAGAAAGAGGGCATTGACTATGACAAAACCTTTTCACCCGTAGCCATGCTCAAATCCATCCGGATACTCCTTGCCATAGCTATGCATATGGACCTCAAGATCTGGCAGATGGATGTCAAAACCGCTTTTCTAAACGGTTACCTTGAAAAAGGTAGGGACATCTATATGCAGCAACCCGAGGGTTACATAAGCAAGGGCGAAGAACATCTTGTCTGGAAGCTTAGGAAGTCCTTGTATGGACATAAGCAAGCTTCAGGGTCGTGGAACTTACATTTCAATGATGTGATTAAATCCTATGGATTTGCACAGCTGGAAAACAAAAGTTGTGTTTACCGACTTTGTGTCAGTGGGAGCGTGGTCTTCCTTGCACTATACGTTGATGACATACTCCTATTTGGAAACAACGTGGGAGTGATGTCCGAAATCAAGGTTTGGTTATCCGAACAATTCCAAATGAAGGATTTGGGAGAAGCTGGCTACATTCTTGGAATTAAGGTCTTACGAGATCGTAAGAGAAGAATGTTGAGCTTATCCCAGGCATCCTATGTGGATACTGTGATGGCCCGGTCCAGCATGCAACTAGCCAAGAAAGGCTTGCTACCTTTCAGACATGGCATTCGTCTTTCTAGTGGGCAGTGTCCTCAGACACAGCGGGAGAAAGACGAGATGAGTCTTGTACCATATGCTTCGGCGGTGGGTAGTCTCATGTATGCGATGCTGTGTACCAGGCCAGATATCTGTTATGTCATTGGCATGGTAGCAAGATATCAGTCTAACCCTGGACAGGCGCACTGGACTGCTGTAAAGCACATCCTCAAGTATTTGAAAAGAACTAGGAATTTCTGCCTTGTTTATCAAAGTGAGGATTTCTGCCCTGTGGGTTATACAGACTCGGATTTCCAAGGGGACCAGGATGAGAAGAAATCGACCTCAGGATATGTGTTTACCCTGGGAGGTGGAGCTGTTTCTTGGAGGAGCTCAAAGCAGAAATGCATTGCTGACTCCACCATGGAGGCGGAATATGTTGCCGCCTCCGACGCCTCGAAAGAGGGGGTGTGGCTCTGGAACTACCTTTTAGAGTTGGGCATGATCCCGAGTTTGCCGAGGAGCATCACAATTTATTGTGATAACTCTGGTGCAGTGGCAAACTCAAAGGAACCGCGGTCCTACAGGACAAGCAAACACATAGAGAGAAAGTACCATATCATACGAGAAATTGTATCGAGGGGCAATGTGCTGATTAAGAAGATTGACACTGCTGACAATCTTGCTGATCCGTTTACAAAGAGCTTGCTGCAGAAAGTTTACGAAAGACATATTCGTGAGCTGGGTCAGAGGTGGATGCCGACCACTGATAGTGGTTAAAGTGACAGCAGACTAGATAGACGGACTGTATACTCTGTAATAGCTTAGTTATGCTTTGAGTATAAGTGGGAGATTGATGGGTTTTGTATACTGAAAGCATTTATTATAATGAGTATACAACGGTTTATTTCTCCTATATGTTAACAATCGTACATGTATGAACAATGGTATCCTCTTGTCTCACCGATAGGGACGATCATACGGCGTGTTGTAGATCGCAGAAGACAGTATGATCACTTGACCTAGTGAGACATAAACCTGATCACAGCTGTGACAGCGTATGAGGATACGTCTGTCCGGATGGCTGCGACATTGTCGGAATAAGTAGTCTGTCTTGGTTACTTGACATGCTGGTACGCAGAGGTGGCATATTGATGGATCGCAGTGAGATGTATTCGTCAGTCTAACATCAGCGAATACAAGATCTCGTTATATTGATTGAGTCCAAACCCTAACAAAGGTTCAGGGGTTTGCACGGGTTGACTGTTGCTTTGACTTGCCATGGTGGAGAGCCTAAGTAACATGCTCGTATATCCGCATCATGGGTAACAGCAGTTCGTGTAGTACCGCCTGAGACTGGGTTTAGGTACCCATATCCGAGTAATAGGATGGGGACATTCCCTGAGGAGCTCAACAACATTCATCATGCTAAAGTCCTGCGGGCTGATTAAGTTTAGGCACGAGTGATAAGGTTTGAGTGGTACTACTCAGGAATAATAAGATATTAATTAATTGTAGTTAGAACTTGTCAAAGGCTTCGATTAATTAATGGATGTCCGGTAACTTTAAATATGAGGATTCTCAATTAATGCAACCCGTTCTCATAACGTGGTAATAAAGGGGTAGGTCAGTATTAATTCTGTGGTGAAAAAGAATTAATATTAATTAATTAATTATGTCTTGGGTTGTGGTCATGGGAATTAATTAATTATAGGCCCACTTTATTATTTGTATTAGGTCCCAGGTCTGGCCCAAATAAGTGTGCTGAATTGAGCCCAGGAGCCCACTAGGGTTTTATAATCCTAGGTCTATAAATAGACCTATCACTCTCTGAAACTCTAGCCACTTCATAACACAATTTGAAAAACTCTAGATCTAAGAGAGTGAGAGAGAGGCGGCGACTTCAGAGAGAGAGAGGAGGAGAATTTCGATTATGATCCTTCTCAAGTCACAGATCTACGGAGTCCTCACCAGTATTAGATCTGACCAGCACCGGGATACAGATCTGAAGATCTAATCTGGAGAACATATTTCTTTCTTTCTCCCCTTTTGTTTTTGATTTTAATCTAGTAATTAGATCTCTAATTTTTGTTTCCACAGATTAAATCGGATTGCGTGGTTGATTTCAAATTAGAAATTCAAACGCAAAAGATCGTTTCAGACACGAAGGAATAACGGTAATTCCTCAATCCACGATATGTATAAAATTCATAGGATCATGCTAAGTTTTTTGTGAATTTTAATTATGAGCAATATCCATAAATCGATCCGGTTCAATTTGGTTTTGGTGATTCGGTTCACGGGAAAACCCTACATAGTCAACTACAGCTCCAGCCAAGTCAAGGGCGACACCTTCGTAAGACTTGTCTTTCGCTGATGGTGATGGGAGGTTTTAGAGTTCTCTCCTGAACTTATCTGTTTTTGGAAAAATGTCCGTTGAAGTTAGATCTAGTTAGAAATGATTGATGGATGCTTCCAAGATCGAAAGGAATCCCAATGATTGAACCTTAAAAAGCATTCAATGAACCACTTTAGTGTCCGATCTTGAATGTAGGGGACACTCGGTGGTTGAGAGCTTTAAAGATTCTTCTTCGTGACTACTTTTTACTTTTTTTGTCTAAGGAATCTCTTGAATATGAGTTCGGGAGTAGAGAGCAATTGAAGCAGTACTCGTCTCTCACTTTTGGACTTGTCTTTGGTACCTGGAGATTCAAACTTTGAATCTCCATACCCGTTAGACACAACGGTTCTTTTATCCAAGAGTGGTTTGACTTTATCTGTTCTTTCTAAAATCGTATAGTGCTTTCCAAACTACTTCGGGAATGCTTTTGTCCTTTAGCAGTCGTTGTTGGTAGTCTCATTTTGCTAAGCTTCTTCTGAACGATCTGCTAGCCTTCCCAAGCAATCATCTAGGTCGATGTTGGACTGCTGACATCTCAGCAGTTGCTCACATTATCTCTGATTCCTTCAAATTCTGATTGCTAACGCCTTTAGCAATGTGCTGGCGAATGCTGACTCCTCAGCACTCTGCTATCGCTTTGACTTCTAGCAAATGCTAACCTTCTTTGGCGGTTTTCTTTATCTGCTAGAAACACTTCTAGCAACCTAATATATTACAACTCAATACTTAGCCTATACAGGACATTACAAGAGTTGCTAGAATATGCTAGAATTCAGCAATGATCGACCAAATGCTAAGGCTTTGATTCAACAAAACCTATTAAAAATTTGATCCTAAAAAGAGAATTACAAGATTAATTCCCAACAGAATGCGTACATGATAAGATGTTGAACAAGTTGCAAAGAAACACCAAAGAATTCAATGATAAAAGATCAGACAGATACTAAGCTGTGAGTGTCATAGAATGTTCGACGTCTGACACAAAAGTACAAACTGCTCTGACAAGCAGTACAGTGTAGCAGAAAAAGCCCAGAGACAAGTGACTTTTCAGAAGAGCATTGATATGTGCGTAAAATGAACTATATTTCAATGTTTGAGCGTGCATGTTTGTGGCCATTTTACTCCCATATAATATGTTTTTGTCTTCTTTTTGTTGTGTTTTTGTGTTCTGTGAGTTTCGGATGATGTAGGTTAGGTTTTGAGTATAAAACAACATTTTCGGCTTAGTTTTGGTGGAAAATCACCCGAGCCGAGAGTCAAAGGGAAGCAGGATCGATCGAGTGGAGTAGAGGAGAGGAGCAGGCCAGATTTTAGAGAGCAGGCTCAGCCGAGCCGAGCCATGTCAGACAGAGGGCAGGCTCGACCGAACACTGCCTCGCTTGTCCGAGCTCAGGGTCAGAGGGCTCGCTCGATCGAGCCATCCTTGGCTCGGCCGAGCCAGAGCAGTTTATTGATGATTTTTCCTATTTTTAAGATATTCCAGGCGATCCGATTTTGGCCCGGGGAATTCCGAGTTTTTAGAGAACTTTTGCCAAATTTCATTAGATCAAGTTAGAAATTCTCCTAAATTCCATCTCCATTCCTATCCTAGTGGATCAAGAGGAAGATCTACAACAAATTAGTGGAGACTAGAGAAGAGCAAGGGTAGATCAAGTGCAAGGGCAATAATTGGGGAAGAAATCAATTCACCTTTCAAGTTTGTAATGGATTGTATTTCATTTTATCTTGTATTGAACAATTTCGAAGGTATGGTGAACTAAATTCCTTGTGAGTGTTGTTTGGATTGATAATGTGTGAAATTGAGATTGAATGTTGAATGTTTACCTTCCTGTGAGTGCTTGAATCACACTAGATCTTATCCCCAATCACCTATGTGTAGGTAATAGCCAACGTAGGTGGTTTTTGATGTGAACACTGCAGCCAACACGCGGGTGGAATCATCGCGAATAGTGTGAATTCATATAATTCTAAATCCAATCCATGTTCAAAAATAGGTCATAGGGCAATAATCTACGTTATAGAAGGAGTGGACTAGGAATCGATAACATAACTTTTTGAGATTACTAGGGTCATCTACAGCTAACTCGCCGTGACAAGGGGTTAGCTACCTTAGAGTGGATTGCTCAATCTCATAGGAATTAAATTGAGTTTACATCACAATTCAATCTAAATTGAACACATTAGATTTCCACACAATACTCACTCTTATCTCATTTGATTGATCTTGTTAATTTTTCTACCTAGATTGGAAAGCTTGATTGGTTGTTTTAAAAAGTTTCTATTAAATATGATAGCTATTGTGTTTATTTCATTTATGCTTCGCTTATTTATTGTTTTTGCCTAACTACAAACATTCCATGCAAGTAGGGAGTATTCTATATGGCGAAGTTGAAAAGAACCTTGGATTGATAAAATTTAACTTGACTAAGTGTTGTTTTTGCACGACATCAAGTTTTTGGCTCCGTTGCCGGGGAATTCTTTTTAGTAGGTCTATAGATATTGTTGAAAGTATGCATATTATATGTTAGGTGTTTGATCATTTGTTTGTATGAAATTTAGTTCTTGTGTAATATTTGTTCTTGCTTTATTTGTTTGTTGATTTCTATTGGTTTTTAAATTGGCTCTTGTGGAATTTGTGATAACTAGATCCAAAGCTCGTGAGCTTGAAGAGAGGAAGTTTTGGCAATGGAGAGATAATATTGAATTTAAGTTTGAAATGGATAACCGTGGTGAGGATACAGTTAGAATTGAGGAATCGGAGAGGCAACTCGAACTTATGAACGAGAGAAATGGACCACGTAGACCGCTCCAAAATTCGTTTAGACCGCAAGTTCTTTCCGCCTAGCTTGACATTGAACATAACATCTTTTGGGCAGAGATATGACGAATCGCTTTATGAAGTATGGGATCGATTTCGTGAGCTTCTTCGTAAATGTCCTAGGCATGGCCTTTCCCGAAGCCAGCAAATTTGTCAATTTTATGGGGGATTGAATTATGACACTAAGGTGATGATGGACGCCTTGTCGGGCGGTGCTTTCATCGATCAATAGGAAGAAGAAGCGTGGAGAATGATTGAAAAAATGGCAGAAAATAGCTTTCAATGGCCTAGGGAAAGAAAAGATTATCGCCCGGTGCAGTCGGTGAACGATGCCAAAGAAAGTGAGGATTTCAAAGAACAAATTGCTGCCATGCAAAGAAAGCTTGATGCACTATCCACTTCAAGGGGTAGAATGGAGGATATGATGGTGATTAAGCATGAGGAGGCTTACCCGGAAAATGTAAATTTTGTCAATCAAAGAATGGGGTACAACAATCGATTTCAATATAACCCACCGAGAATCATGTATTGCCATCCCTCTAACGGGTTCCACTCCAACTTCTCTTATGAAAATCCCAATAACGCTCTTAAACCTCCGATGCAATTGGAAGGAGGAGGGAGTAGTAGCTAAGGAGGTTATGTTGGGGGAAGTAATAGATATGTCAATGAAGAGATGAGGAGAAATCCAAGTGAGAAAATTGACAAATGTTTTGAGAAGTACGATGGGATGTTCGCCGAGACCCAGTTGCAAATTTCTTCATATCCAAACAACTAAGTGGCAAACATCAAGCTGAGAAATTTCCAAGCTATACAAGGGTTTTACAAAATAAAGGTTGCAATATGGTTGATGGTGAGAGTAGATTGGATGAGAAGTTGAAGGTGTTGACTCCAAAGGTTGAAAGAGTGGAGTTGGACGGAGAAATGAGTATGGTGAATGAAGAAGTGAAGGTGGTTAAAGAACTCAAAGATGTTCACTTCTTTGACTATGTGAGGAAAAAGAGATATAGAGATGCCACTACCGGAAGAGATTGAACGTGTGCCATTGTTAGATGAGCTCGTTGGAGTTGAAATAGATCCAGATGGTGAACCATTCGACTTGGGAAGAAATGAACAAGAAAAGAAGAGAATTTCTAGTAAAAAGGAAGATCCAGGAGGATTTGTTATTGGGTGCAAAAATTGGAGATGTGAGCATTGAAAAGGCTTTGTGTGACTCCGGAGCTAGCGTGAATGTAATCTCATGGGATTTATACAAGGAATATGATGTCGGAGATCTTAAGCCCACAAACCAAGTCTTACAAATGGAGAATCATGCTCTATTTTGTCCACGTGGTATTGTGGAGGATGTGCATGTGGAGATTTTGACATTTACATTTCTGGGGGATTTCCTTCTGGTTAATATGATGAATAAAGGTGTCATACAATTGATCTTTGGATGTCCATTTTTGCACACGACCAATGCCCTATTCGATATGAAGCATGGTGAGCTTACCTTTAGAGGTTGTGGGAAAGAGGTTGTCTTTTATTTACCTCCGAAAAGCTTGAATGAGTTTGAGGCTGAAAAAGTTGGTAAGAAGACGAGGTTAAAGGATTTGGTTGATCCGGGATTGGACCTTATGGGTGAAGAAAATGAAGAGAATGACGATCCGGGGGACTATGTTGAGCATGACCAATGGAGGACGAAGAAAGCTAGAGATGATAGCGATCCATCTCATAGTGCTAGAAGGAAGTTGTTCTTTCTGGAGGAGCAAGTGCCAAATGAACGAGGTATGAGTTCGGGTTCCACTCCTTTTGACCAGAATTGAAAATTGAGGTAAGGTCGTCGAGCTATCGACGTTAAAAAAGAGCTTGTTGGGAGGCAACCCAATGATTTTTACATTTTGGTTATTTTCATGTTTTGAATAAATGTTGGTTATTTGAGTTTGTGCGTTTGATGTTTTGGTTGTTTTTAATGAAGTATTTTTTATTATTGGTTGTTCTACGGACTTACATTGTTGTGATATGAAAGATCGGAGAAGTGGGGAGGCGAAGAGCCCGGGATAGTGCAGGAAAAGTGCAGCAAAAATAGAGAAATCTCGTTCGGGAGCAACACGAATCGCCCGAGCTCAGGAATCATAACAAAAATTCAAAAAAATTGGCAGTTTAGGGGCCTCGCTCGGTCAAGCGAGGCATGGCTTGGCCGAGCCTGACCGTGGCCCTAATTTGGCTCGCACAGAGGTATCGCTCGGTCGAGCCATCCTCTGCTCAGTCGAGCGGCACGCATTTTTTAAAAGAAATTCCATGCCCATTTCGCCCCATCTTCATTTCGATCGAGATTTCAGTTCCTAAATTTTCTGTAACATATTGTTTCTCTGATTTGTGTGAATTTCACGTCCTAATTTAATCTATGGCTAGCAAACGTGCACGTAGAGCTTCATTTTCTTCCATTGGTCGGCCCAAGGGTTTCGACGATGAGGATTTCGCTAGATACAAAAGTTTGGCGGAACGACAAGTGGTGGGGATGTAATACTTGTGCCAGGATATGTTGAAGGCGTTGAAGTTGAAGGATGATGTGTGGAGTCTCCTCGAAGGCATTGGTTGGAAGAAGTTGCTCACGGCGAATTGACCGTTTTACATGGAGTTGGCAAGCGAGTTCTTGGCCTCAATCACAATAATGAAAGGCTCGGGAGGTATTCCTCTATCCATGAAATTCAATATTCGAGGTAAAGAACATTTCTTTCAAAGGTCTAAGATTGATGAGATTTATGGTTGTGATATTGATTCGGTATTTTTGCATGAGAATGTGAGCATGGGGGAGTTTTGGGAGGAAATTATTGGAATTCCAGTTGGTAGGAGTTCTAATATCAAGTCTTGTAGAGTTACTTCCATTCGGAATCCTGTTATTCGGTATATACAAAAGTTTGTAGGGGGCTCCGTGTGTAGTCGGTATGAGTCAAGCAATGTGATTACACTGGAGTAGTATATGTTATATGCAATGATGAATGGGATTAAGTTCTCTCTGGGGACAATGTTGATGGATGGTTGGAGTAGGGTAGCTAATATTCAAACCCCTTCTTTTAGTGCCGGGATGATTACTCCTATCTTTGAGCATTTGGGGGTGTCGTTGTCGAGTGCTCCTGCTCCTGCTGTGTATTTGGATATTGCATCTCCTTTGGCAAGAAGATTTTTGGTCCCGGATCCCCGTGGTGAATTTTATTATTATAAATTTGGGAAGTTTGCTTTGGAGATCCCCCATAAGGGTTGGACGATGGTTTCGGATTTGGAGGATGTCCGTGAGTTTCAACGCCGAGTTCCCATTCCATACCAGTCTCGCCGAGCCTGCCTACAGCAGGATCGAGAGGAGTGATGACACACTGCCTACCTTTTGCAAACTTAGTCTCACTTGACTAAGTTTGGGGGGAAGCGCCGGTAGTCGGTACCTTGGTTCATTCTCTTCCTCTATCTCTTTACCTTGCTTATTAGTTCAGTTGTTGTTTGAATGATTTCTATCTTCGATTGGGTTGTATAATGATTGATTGGATCTATTTTGGAAATTTGGATTTGGAATGTAGATGTTAGATTTTCATGGTTGAATTTGATGATGATTGGATAGAATTTTTAGTGAGCTAGCATGATTTTATACTTCCTATTTTGCATGGTTTGTGGATATGTTGAATGGATTGGTTTGTATGGTGGAGCTAGAGGATAATGTCTAATTTTTGTTGATTGATTTGTTTGTGGAAAGTTTGGCAGAAATGAGAGCTTTATTGGTTTGTTTTATGCTCAATTGTTTTGTGGTGTTTGTGTTGATATTGAGTAGGTACAAATAAGGCATTGGAGAAGTGGTTCAATCGTGGCTACCGATGGGTAACGCATTCCATCGTTTCTCTTGCCAATTAGTTTCATTGCGTTTAGATTGTTTGTAGGTTGTTTTGTGCTTGTGTGTGGGTGATGAACCCAAACGAGGCTTGAGATTTAATCATGATTTACTTAGTGAAGTTTGATGTTTACCTCAACCAATGATAGGGCGGAATCTAGTTTTTGAAGCATATATTAAGTTTAACTTTTGAATTGCTGAGTTTTGTGTTTAGCTAATGCATAGGACTTGACAAAAAGCTATGAGTTTTGAGCCTTGTTATTGTCATATCTTTGTTGTTTGTGAGAGGCAAAATGAGAGCACGAAATCTTGAACTTGCACGAGTGTGTGACTAGAAAATGATGTTAGGCCATCGATTCTTAGTCCTACCTTTTACACCGGAAGTATAAGGTGGTTGTTATCATTAATTTTCCTTTCGTATCTTTGACCCCCGTGATTGAGCTTTATTGGTGAATTTTTGTTGATATGATTAGGACCAAGTTTGGGGGGGGAAGAGTGTATGAGGGTGAATACGGTGATGAGAGTTAGGTTGGGAATTGATTGGATTTGTGATGTTGAAATTGTTGAGGAAGGAAAGACATGAAATAAAGGATTGGTTCGAATCCTATAAAATGAGGCACCAACAAAAATTTTTGGTGCAAGTGCTTGAAAAAGAAAGAGAGGCACCCACGAAAAGAATGAATGATGGTGCTATAAAAAAAAAGAGGAAGAAAAGAGATGAAGAGAAAAGAAAAAAAGTGTTGTGAAATGAATAAGCCTCGAGTTTGTAGTGGTTCGAAGAGAACAAGTTTGGGGGGGTTGGGAAATCGAGAAGTTTAGTCACTTTGGCCCAAAACCACCCACCTATTAGTTAGCCACGTTACAACCCTTGGAAAAACCTGTTTGATTCTAGAAACTAACTCATTGTAGAATAGTGGTGAGAATGGATGCAAGCTTATGGAAATCAAACTCGATATCTTATTAATGTGTGTATTTCATCGTCCTTATACATGTGAGGGAGTGCTTCCTTTCATTGTATCCAAATTTGATGAGTGCTTCATGTCTTTAGCATTAACTTTATCACAAAATTAGGTGATGTTCTAGTTTTACTTGGACATGCTAAGATTATCTTGATGAGCTATGAGGTGTAGCATGAGGTAGATTAATGGCTTTATTTTGTTTTGATTGAGGACAATCAAAGGTTCATGTTTGGGGGGTTATGATATGTGCGTAAAATGACCTATATTTCGATGTGTGAGCGTGCATGTTTGTGGTCATTTTACTCCCATATCAAATGTTTTTGTCTTTTTTTTGTTAACTTTTCGTGTTTTGTGTGTTTCAGATGATGTGGGTTAGGTTTTGAGCATAAAGCAGCATTTTCGGCTTAGTTTTGGTGGAAGGGAAGTGGGATCGACCGAGCAGAGCAGAGGAGAGGAGCAGGCCAGATTTCAGAGAGCAGGCTCGATCGAGCTATGTCGGACAGAGGGCAGGCTCGATCGAGCTATGTCAGACAGAGGCAGGCTCGACCGAGCACTGCCTCGCTTGTTCGAGCTCAGGGTCAGAGGGCTCGCTTGGTCGATCCATCCTTGGCTCGACCGAGCCAGAGCGGTGTTTTAGAGGTTTTTCTATTTTCAAGCTATTCCAGGCGATTCTAGTTTGGCCCGGGCGATCCGAGGCTTTGTTTGCTCGTCTATAAAAGGGGGAATTCCGAGTTTTTAGAGAACTTTTGCCAAAATTTCATTAGATCATGTTAGAAATTCTCCAAAATTCCATCTCCATTCCAATCCTATTGGATCAATAGGAAGATGTACAACAAATTGGTGGAGATTAGAGAAGAGCAAGGCTAGATCAAGTGCAAGGGCAACAATTGGGGAAGAAATCAATTCACCTTTCAAGTTTGTAATGGATTGTCTTTCATTTTATCTTGTATTGAACAATTTGGATGGTACGTTGAACTCAATTCCTTGTGAGTGTTGTTTGGATTGATAATGTGTGAAATTCAGATTGAATGTTGAATGTTTACCTTCCTATGAGAGCTTGAATCACACTAGATCTTATCCCCAACTACCTAGGTGTAGGTAATAGCCAATGTAGGTGGTTTTTGACTTTAACACCGCAGCCAACACGCGGGTGGAATTGTCGCGAATAGTGTGAATTTATATGATTCTAAATCCCATCCATGTGCGGAAATAGGTCATAGGGCAATAATCTACGTTATAGAAGGAGTGAACTAGGAATCGATAACGTGACTGTTTGAGATTACTAGGATCATCTACCGCTAACTTGCCGTGACAAGGGGTTAGCTACCTTAGAGTGGATTGCTCAATCTTATAGGAATTAAAATGAGAATCTAAATTGAACACATTAGATTTCCACTCAACACTCAATCTTATCTCATTTGATTGAACTTGTTACTTTTTCTACCTAGTTTGGAAAGCTTGATTTGTTGTTTTATAAAGTTTCTATTCAATATGATAGTTATTGTGTTTACTTATTTTTTGCTTCGCTTAGTTATAGTTTTTGCCTAGCGAATAGAAAAACTCAACGATTTATGTTTTGCCTAACTACAAGCATTCCATGCAAGTAGGGAGTATTCTATAGGGCGAAGTTGAAAAGAACCTTAGATTGATAAATTTTAACTTGACTAAGTATTGTTTTTACATGACATCAAGCATGGATTATGATTGGACTTCATCTACAATGTCTCTACCGGTTATTTTCTGGTGTCTCACCTATAAATAGCAGGAACAACAGATACTTCAAAACCTTTGCCTCTTTGCTCATCTGAATACATCGACTGATTTAAATCTCCTAAATATTTATTATCTTTCGTCTGAAACTGAAGCTAATGTAGGGTTTGAGTCTACGATTAACAACACGAGTTGTTATTCAATTCGCAGGATCGTTCTTAGGATATCAAAATAAACACAATTAAATGAACCATGCAAAGCCTATGCATGCTCCTACAAAATTAATTGCAAGATGGATTAGGGTTTATACCTCTTTCACCGTTTGATCCACAGGACAGATCGGAGTATGATAACGGTGAAAAACCTTCAGATCTGAAGCAGAAATCGAACAAAATGATGGTTTTCTTCTTCAAGAAGAAATCGATGCCCTCTCCTTTCTGTTCCTACAGATCTGATCTTCTGATCTGTATCCCTTGCTCCTTGGAAATCTGGTGAGGATTATTCTACCAAGTTGATTCAGCCGGAGGATTTGATCAGAGAAAATCCCTCCTTCCTGAATGCCCTAGCCTCCGCCCTCTCTCTCTGTATACTGAGATAATATGTTTTCACATACATAATTCTGATCTAGGGCTTGGCTTTTATAGTGTTAGGGTTTAATGAAAAACCCTAACCCTAATGGGCTTGAGCAGTGTGTGGGCCAGACCAGGGATCAGATGCAAATAATAAAGTGGGCCCTCTTTTATTAATTAATTCTCACATGTCCAACCCAGAACATTAATTAATTAATAAAGTATTGTTTTAACCTTCACCACGGTAACAATACTGACTCGCCTCTTTATTACCACGTTATTAGGAACGGGTTGCACCAAACTAACTTGATCCACATATTTAAGGTTTCAGACATTCATTAATTAATTTGGTTTATATGACAATCAACCACAATTAATTAATATCTTATTTCCTGAATAATACCACTCAACCTTTATCTCTTATGCTTGAACAAATCATTCAGCCTGCAGGACTTAGCATAAAGAACCTTGTGAGCTCATCAGGGAATGTCACCATCCTGAAACGGATATGTTACGATACATCCAGACTAAGCAGACCCCACACAAACTGCCAACACCCAAAATACGAGTATAAGGGTACATGTAAGACCCGCCACTATGGTAAATCAAAGTGCGGTCAACCTGTGTGTGCCTCTTATCCTTCAGTAAGGTTTAAGATCAAAGAAAGTATATTGGGATCTGGCTCGTTCATATGTCAGTGAGAACGGCGCATCCCACTGTTGATCCCATCAATACATAAGAATGTACCGACACATCAAGTAGCCAGGATAAGCCCACTTATGAACTGATGTGCCGCAGCTTAAACCGACAGTCTATCCAGGAACCGTCTCAGCTGTGATACTCTTTATATCTCGCTAGGTCAAGCGAACCATATGATCCTCTTGTGATCTACAACACACCATATGGCCATCCCCTTCCACGAGATAAGAGGATATTATAGTTCGTCGTATGTTCACATGATCAGATAGCGAGATTTGTTTAATGTATCAACATAATGAAAGCCAGTATACAAATGCTTGATCAATTATGCTTTTCAGTATACATATCCCAACAGCTAAAGCATTAAAAGCTTTCAAGAGAGAAGACATTGCTGCCCTAGCTCATTTATTGAACACGTCACATTCATTGCTACGGAGTCTGAGGAGATTCACAGTGCGACGTTGTTTATACTACGATTAAGTTAGCAGACTTAATCTAGTATGTTGGTGTTCTTACTTTCCATATAAGAACGCAACAGCCTGTTCTTTGCAAAGGGAGAACAAGTTATCACGGGCTACTGCCGATCAGTCGATGTTCTGAGAAGAACATAATCATCCAACCTACTGAAGAAGGAAAAGGGAGGTTTGTCCTCAGTCCAACTTCAAGCCAGTCCATAGAGAAGACGCAGAGCCTTCGACGGACTGAAGAAGGAGTGAAGTACAACTGTCTGAGCGAGTGATCCATCTTGCTACGGACAAAGGTTTCTACATCAGCTGGCTATATATTGTGAGGATTGTATTCATAACTTAGTGAATTACCGGATCTAATATCCGAAGAGTGGATGTAGGACTTAAGGCAACCACTATTATATCTTGTGTCGTTTACAGTTTTATTTACATTTTGCACTTTATAGTTTTCTAAGATATCTTGAAACCTTCAATACTTACTGCGCAAGTGTTGAAGCTTATAAACTGTCTACTGTTTAAATTTGTAAAACTGTTATTCTAATCTGCTGGATAAAATCAATTTGTGTTTCTAACAATTGCTAACCACAAACTGCGATAGAAACTGAACTGCCTATACTTAAAGTGTATTTTGTTGATTAATTACTTCCGCTGCACATTATTTGTACTCGGATCTGGGACCAACAATTGGTATCAGCGCAGGTCGGTCTTTCTAGACTATCCTTTTTCGAGTCGCTTAAGACTGGATCCGTACTTCCATGCACTATAATTGTTTATCTAGTGTGTTTTAGCGAGCAGATTATTCATAGAAATGATAACTCATCCTAGTCTTCCCAAGTACAATCCAGAGAGGTTTGAAGTATGGAAGAAGCAGTGTCTCATTCAACTAAGAGCTCAACATCCAGAGATGGATGAAGTCCTGGAAAACGGACCTCTGAAGATTCAGATGCCCAATGTCATCCATGCGACAACAGTCAAGCCAGGCGGTGTCGAATATATAGACAAGGCAAAGGAGGAATGGACATTTGAGGACATGAAACGTCACCAGGTCGATATGATCGCACAGAAGATAATCATACAATCCCTCGCAGATTCCCTTCAAGATGCAGCTGTAGAGAACAACTCTGCCAAGGAATTGTGGGATTGGATCAATGATCTCACGAAAGAAACAGAAACGATGAAGCGCAACAAGAAGCAAAAATCTGTGGGAAAATATGAATCATTTCAGATGCTACCCGGCAAATCAATCAAATCGATGGAGGCAAGATTTAATACCATCGTCAGTGAGATGAAGAACCTCGAAAGAGAAGAAAAAGTAGCTGACATGAACGCTAAAATCCTTTCAAGACTGCCAAAGGAAGACTGGTTTGTTAAAACCACCAGCCTGAAGGCCATCGATCTCTCAAAAATGTCCACCAAAGAACTGTTCGATGAACTTCAAGCCCATGAATGGGACATCCATATGGTGAACAAAAATGAAGCTGTTCGAATTCCAAATTTAGCAGTTGATGGTGATGCAGCGTTTTTCGTAAAAAGAGATTTCCAAAGGCATTCGAAAAGGCCAGTTTACTTTGAGAAAACTACCTATCAATCCTCACCAGCTACCTCCAACATAGTTCAGAAGACAGAAACTGAAGTGTCACTGGCCAAACTGGAGGAGCAGTTAAAGAACCTGACTGCACTTCTTGAGAAGGCAAAAGACAAGGAGAAGGAAGCTAAGTCAAGTGAGCAAAGGTTCATCAAGAGAGAGCCACAAACGTGCTACAAGGTGCAACTCCCCTGATCACTTGAAGTATGAATGCCCTCAAGTATATCGGGAGGAGAGAGACAAATTGAAGAAGCTGTTCGAGAAGAGAGCATCCAGAGCTGTTGCTCAAGAAATTCTCACCAGAACAGAAGTGCCAGACATACCAGACCACGACGATGGATACTACATGTTTGAAGATGAGAAGGTCGAGGAAGCATTCCTTGCTTTCAGGGCAGCCATAGATGGGGATGTTACTGATGAATAAGAAAGCTCTTCAAATCGTGAAATCCTGAGTAAAAATCTGCTGAAGAAGTCAAGAACCTGGATATTAGACAACTGGTGTTCGGCTCACATGATGGGAGAAAATGATTGATTAAAGATCTGGAAATGTATGAAGGAGTAATAGTCAGCTTCTGAAACAAGGCCACGGGTCAAGTGGTTGTAATAGGATACGTGGAGCACAATGGAATAATCATTCAGAACGTATCCTTAGTCACTAATCTGAAACACAATCTCCTCAGTATAAGTCAACTGAGTGAAAGTGGCTACATTGTCAGATTTGAAAAGTCAGAATGTCAAATAATAGACAAAGAGTCACGCAGGATAATAATCAGCGGAATCAGAAGAAAAGGCCTTTATAATGTAGATTGGTTCAGTGGAGTAAGAGGGACATGCCTCATAACAATCAATTCCTCAGAAGCCTTAAACTAGTTATGGCACAAGAGACTTAGCCATCTGAACTTCAACTCAATCCGACATCAGGCAAAGCATAAACTAGTTGAAGGACTGCCAGAGAAAAAGTTTCAGAAAGAATGAGTATGCAAAGCCTGTGAGTTTGGGAAACAGATGAAAGCCTCCTTCAAGATCAGGCCAGTTAGAGCGAGCACAAAGAGGATTCTAGAGCTGCTTCATATAGATCTGTTTGGACCAGTCACCCCACCCACAATTGGAAAACAAAAATATATGTTAGTGTTGTTGATGACTACTTAAGATATACATGGGTGGTGCTGCTCAAATCCAAGGATGAGGTCAAAATTTATTTATCCCGAACTGATCAATCGTCTTTCGAGTGAAAAAAAGATTAAAAGTGAAGAGGATAAGATCAGACAATGGAACCTAATTTTGCAATGGACCTCTAATGGACTTCTGTTCAGAGATAGGAATTGGTCATGAGAAGGTTGCACCAAGAACTCCTCAGTAGAATGGACTCGCGGAGCAAAGAAACAGGACTCTTAAAGAAGTAGTGAGAACAATGATGGCCGAAACTGACATTGGAAAGGGATTCTGGGGAGAAGCCTTGATGAGAGCCTACTACACACAAAACAGAAGTGCATTCAACACGCGGCTTCACAAGACTCCCTACAAAATCTACAATGGTCGTAAGCCCTCTTCAACTCATCTTCGTGCTTTTGTTTCTCCATGTTATATTCACAATAATGGGAAGTTTAACTTGAGTACCTTCAGCCCTAAGGCTGATGAAGGAGTGTTCCTCAGATATGGACATCCTTCATATAAGGGATATTGAGTATTCAATAAGACAACCCAACTTGTGGAGATAACATGTCATGTTGTTTTTAATGAAGCTACTCTAGTGCACAGGACACTTCAAGAACTGAGTCTGGGAAATCATGAGATCAATTATGTCAATGAGGAATCTAAAAGTGATCCTGATCATAATCAGTCAGTTCCTTGGACTAGATCTATGAGTGATATCTCTGAGACTCCAGATTCCTCGGCTGAACTCTGAACTGTCAAGAGGGCCGATGATGCAAACGCCATTGCTGAGGCCTTAAAGACCACAAATCCATAAGATTTAGGAGAAGAGAAGCCCTCTGAAGCTCAGAAAGTGGTCCTAGAAGCATAGCAAGGTGACCCCAAGGAAGTCTACATTGAAGATGCAAAAGAAGCAGACCACGATGCAGTTCCACTACAAGGAGATAAAGGAGCCTCTAAAGATAATGGAGAAACAGTTCCAGAACCTGAAATTGAACCATCTCAAGAGGAACATCCTACAGTCTCTAAAAATCCAGCTGCCAATGTTGAAGCCGCACCAGTAAAGAAGCCTAGCTGGTTAAGAGATCATCCCAAGGAAGCCATCCATGATGATGTTGGAAATCCAATTTGAACCAGACAAGGCAAATCATTGATGTCTTGCTTTCTATCCCAGATCGAACCTGTGAAGGTCACAGAAGCTCTTCAATCAACAGACTGGATAAATGCAATGCAAGAAGAACTAAATGAGTTCACCCGCAATAATGTGTGGTATTTAGTGGACCATCCCTCGCATCAGTCTGTGATTGGTACCAAATGGGTCTTCAAGAATAAAAGAGATGAGACCGGTACCATTGTTTGAAACAAGACAAGATTGATTGTAAAAGGATACGCACAATGCGAAGGAATAGACTTCGACGAGACATTTGCACCTGTTGCTAGACTAGAAGCTATTAGGTTATTCCTGGCTTATGCAGCCCACCACAACTTCACAGTTCTTCATATGGATGTGAAGAGTGCCTTCTTAAATGGCGAATTAAGGGAGGAAGTGTATGTAGAACAACCTCTAGGTTTTGAGCAAGGAAATCAAGTCTACAAGCTAAGGAAAGCTTTATATGGATCAAAGCAAGCACCTAGAGCATGGTATGAAACTCTCACACAGTTTTTGCTCAAAAATTGATTTGAAAAGGGTGCAATAGATCGAACATTATTTAAGATAAAGGATGGAGAGGGCATCCTACTTGTTCAGATCTATGTAGACGATATCATCTTTGGAAGCAAAAAATACCAAGCTATGTGAGAAGTTTGCCCAGCTGATGCATTACAAATTTCGGATGAGTATGATGGGCAAAATGACATATTTTCTAGGCTTGCAAGTTGATCAGTCTGACAAAAGGATTTTCATCAGTCAGAAGAAGTATACTCAAGACCTGATCAACTAGTTTTGTCCAGAGAAGACAAAATCACTAAGGATCCCTATGAGCACCAGTTCTCAGATCACTCTCGATGAAGAAGGAGAACCTGTCAACCCGACAACTTATAGAGGGACAATTGGATCCTTACTGTATCTAACTGCCAGCCGACCTGACATATCTTATGCCATGAGAGTATGTGCAAGATTCCAGGTGAATCCCAAGAAATCCCACACGGATGCGGCAAAGAGAATTGTAAGATACCTCAAGAGTATAGAGTCTCTAGGTATCTGGTACCCCAAAACTGATGGAATCATGCTGAATGGACTCTCTGATTCACATTTTGGAGGCTGTAGAATCGACAGAAAAAGCACAAGTGGAACTTGTCAGTTTCTAGGACATAAACTGATTAGTTGATTCAACAAGAAACAACATTTGGTGGCTACATCAACCACAGAGGCAGAATATGTAGCAACAGCCAATAGTTGTGCTCAAATACTTTGGATAAAGCAGCAGGTGTTCCTATCTACTGTGATTGCAACAGAGCAATCTCAATCTCCAGGAATCCAATTTTACATTCAAGGACAAAACATATTGATATTCGTCATCATTTAATCGAGAACATGTGGAGATGGAAGATGTCTCGGTGGAATACATCAGAACTGAAGACCAATTAGTGGATATTTTCACTAAGTCACTGCCTGAGGCTCGTTTTAAGGAGCTATGCATCAAACTAGGTGTTTTAGAGTTTGATGGAATCTCGAGAGAAGGAGATGTTAATTGATTGTTACATACAATCAAAATGTTTTTTCTGGTCTTAGTGATTAAGTGAACTACAGTTTTGTCATTTCCAGTTGCTGACAAAGACACAAAGACAAGAAGAGTTTATTCATAAAAGATGGATACAAGGAAATAAGCGTTTCATCCTGTTCTGCACAATAACTACTATTGAAATATGGATTTTACTCGTGAAATCGAAGGACAACATGAACAAAAACAACATAAAAGTTATAGAACAAGACTTTGATATTGTAACAGTTTCTTAAAGGATGGAGACTGCGATAGGAAGGATAATAATCAGATTTCCTCATTCTGGGCCACCCTGTGATGAGAGAAGGGATCTCTTGTTCAAGAAGCCAACTCTGTTGCATTCCAAAAGGAATTGGAGTATGAGGCACATTCTGAAAGGCGCCTCACACCTTGTTAAAAATGAATGAAGCCCAATCAACCTCAACTTCATGATCAACGACCATCATCGCCTTCCAAACAAGTGGAGAGAAGTCATGATCCTCCATGGGATTATCGACAATCATGTGATTGATAATATCAAAAGTAATCTGATATCGGAGCGTCAACCACCTAGAAGACGCAGTAGGCTGGAAACTGACGATCAAGTTCCTCCATTGATTTCAAGAAGACCATTCTGAGGATGTAACCTCCTTTAGATGATCAATGAGTGGAACACAACTATGAGGGAGTTTGAAACTCATCGCAAAAGAATCAACCGACGAGCAAAGCTGATGATCATTGATGTTAGCAATGATCTCCCCATCTTTGGTAATATAGCAGTTGGTGGCCATCGTCTTCAGTGTATCCTCCAAGAATCTATATGGTGCCCTAGTTACAAATCGCTTAAGGCCTGCATCCTTGAGATTTCTTATTAACGAGTTGAACGTCACCGGTCTTGCTAAGAGTTGACTCTCCAGGCAGTAAGGATTGAAGACCTTATTTCTCTCAATGGATACATCTCTTCAAGAAGTCATGTCTATCTCTACCAAAGGATTTTTCTCTCTGAAATATATCTTTGAAAATGCAAAAATGATATTTTTTTTATCGAAGATATGAAGATTATAGCCCTAGGTGATCGCTCAATTCTTACGGAAACTAACATATATTTATATGGAAAGGAAATCGTGTGTTGATTCGAAAGGATATCTATCGAATTCAATGAGACACGACATTTCAGAAAAGTGCACAATGCTCAAGATTTCAGATTTGGAATCTGAGAAGTCAACATCAGCATCTGACAGTCTACGCTGGCCAACTCAGATGATACAGGTGTTCATTCGCTCAAGCGAAACAGACGAATGACAAAATCAAAATTATATGAGTAGTACGAATGTTCAGTAAAAGCAAATATGTTCAAAAGTTGGATGATGCAGTAGATAAAGGGGGAACTGTTCATTAAAGTCAAAATGAGTACACAGTTCATACACTTAGGAGTTACAGAAAATAGAAAGGACACATCAACAATTGTTAAGTAGCAGGAGTCGATTGGCAGCTGAGATCACCTCAACTGTCAGCAAGGTCTGAAGGGGTAAAAGTCACGAGGACCAAGTTGAGAACCCGACAATCCATCAGCAATTAAAGGAATTCACTTCTCCAGGAGCCAGCTTAATTGCATACCATATGGAATTGGCTCAATGTGCAAGTTCACCATGGCCTCCTTCAGATGATCAAATATGAAAGCAGCCCAATCGACTTCAGCCCGATCCTCGAAAGCCATCATCTCTCTCCAAACTGGTGGTGACATGTTTGTTTGCAGAAGAGGATTGCAGAGCACTAGCTGAATGATGATGTCATAGGACACCAAGTATCGCGTCATGAGGAATCCACACGGTGCTGTCGGACAGAAACTGTTGTCATTACCCCTCCAGTCCCACCAACAGGACCACTCTAGAGCTATTTCGTCTATTCTATAGTGCAACACGGGCGTTCCATGGTGTGGCAACTAAATTTCTTGAGACAAGCAGTCCGCTGACAAGAGGAATTCTACTCCATTGAGGCTGAACATGATTTCATCCTCGGACACAGTAGAATTATAAGCACTCAGCCTGAGTACATCCTCATGAAAAGGAAATGGGTTGGAGTGAAAGGAAGCGGTCCAGGCCATTGGATTCAAGAGTATTGATAGTCTCAAGATACACATCATCAGGATGGTTCCAATACTCAACATACAGCTTTTCTACGATTAAAAATCCTGTTTCCTTTGATGGAAATTTTGGACATCTAGTCCTCTACAATATTCAATGGTTCAACCATTTTCAAGATATGTGAAAGCTCAAAGGAAGGAAAGGAAAAGGGTACAAAGTGACACTTACTACCTCGTCATTGCATATTTTATAGCGAGACAAATGAATAGATCAGAGATTGTTGCCACGTCATAACTACTCAAGGAAATACACCTATTAATACAAGAAGTAAAAGGAATGAAGTAGTGATTTATTACTCAACCACCGTTTCATTTCACTTATTAATGACCACAATAGGTCAGACGCCTACTATTGAGGAGTCATTCACAAAGAAGGAAATTCTAATCATTTCATTTGACATCGATCAATGAAAAGACAGTTTCTCACTGGCCACAGCAGTAGCAGCTCAGTTCTCATCTTTGAAGATGACTTCTACAAACTATGACATGCTACTCACTGCAAAGAATGAAGAGAGAGAAAACTGTTGATCATAATGAAGCACATTCTTGATCGTCGTGAAGATATCAGCGGCACATCACATTAAATGCCGATCAGCACGACGGCATATTACCCGGTGCCACATCAGTGTTACCATACACTACTATATAGCGTGCCAGGAAATTCAAATAGGCGCCAATGTCACCTTCAATCTTAGTTGTTCACGACAAAGAATGGTTTGAATCTCAGCCGATGGTTTTATTCAAATAAATCATAAAAAACCCTTAAACCGATCATGTCATCTTCTTGATTTCCACACATAAAACCAGTCAATCTAGTCAAGATATCTCTAGGGCTTACCCCGAGATCTTCATAATCGATCACCCCTCTTATCCACTTCAGGACGAAAAGGAAGATCCAAATAATGGATAACAGTGTCCCTGAAAATACAGAACAAATTGTCGTCACTGAAGAGGCCTCCCAAGACGAACTATTTTAGTTAGCTGAAAACTCCAAAATCATCGATCAACAGACTCTAATATCTCAGGTCGCAAAGGAGAAGATTCTAAACAGGAAGAATTTTCTCTCAATCACCACCGACGAGACTATTGCTCAAGAGATTGTGGGAAAGCTCCTACGTGAGAACTTAACAAAATTTTTCACTGCATGTACTCGGAGATTCAACCCTACTGGAGTCATGAAATTTTATGAAATGCCACCTTCAATGACAAAGATCAATACTTTGTCACCGCGGTTGAAAAAGAGCAAATAAAGGTTGATCCGGATCTCATCGCCCAACATCTACATCTATCTAAAACTGGAGAAGATATCGCTAGTTATCTTCAGAACAATAGTGATGCCTTGAAGGCTCACTGGTTAAAGTGGAAAAAGCCAGGGGCACCAGAGAAGTTCAAACCTGCCACCAAGGTATCCGAACTGAACCCCTGTGCTAAATTTCTCAGTGAGATTGCCCTGAGAAATATTTACTGTGGTATTGGATCCTTATCTAAACTTATAGTCCCAAGTACTCTCTCATGATGGCTCTTGATGATTGCCCCGGAGGAAATTGGGCAATATACATCTTTGGTCGAGTACTAGATAATGCAAAGAAAAACAAAGATATTCTAACCAAAGGGAAGTTCTCTTCAAGTGTTAGTTTAAGCCTGAAGGTTAGCTACCTTCTCGAGCAGATTCTAGGAATACAAGATCAAAGAGAAGATCTTATACCATCTGATTTTATCCCGCCTCAGGCTCCTGTTTATCGTACGACTCAAAAAGAAGCAACAGATGATAGTGTTGACAATATCGAGGTAGATGCTGAAACTTTTGAGGATCTAAATATATTCCAACAGTTCGAACTACTGAAGGGCCCAGGAAATCAAAGAAGGTAGGAACTTCTACTCAAAAGTCCTCGCAAAGACGAAATAGAAGAAAAATGGTGCAAAGTGATATACTTTCTGAAAAAGTCTCACACCAAGACAATAAACCTGTAGTAGAGCAGCTTTCACGATAGAAGAAAAAGAAGATCAATCCCGACAAAGCGGACCCTACGATTGTCAAGAGACTGCATTTTGATGCTACGTGTGGAGGGACAAATCTATTCTCCATACCATCGAACACAGTTCCAAACTCTGAATCTTCGACTTTTGAGCACTCTAAGACTTGGGAACATATGCCGCAAAGAGAAGATGAAATTAAAACCCTCTTGGTTTCAGGGGGAACTACTCTTGATGCCACCGACCAAGAGCTTACTGAAGATACAACATCAAACCCAAGACAACTGTAGAGCATTAGCTACAGTTGAAAGAGTTATGTCTCCCGACCCGCTCTCAATAGCAGTTAACTCTCTACCCTACACTGCTCTGAATCAAGAAATAGGCCTTCGAGTGGAACAATAGATGTCCTTTGTTCTTGATATTGTCAAAAGGGGGGAAGAGAGAAGGGATGAGTCGCTGAAGCTGCAGTTGACCTTGTTTGATCAAAAGCGAGAAGAGGAACAATGAAGGCGTGATGAGGAATACAGAAAACAGGAAGAAGAACGCACAAAGCGGGATGAAGATATCAATATGAAGCTGAATCTTCTAATGGCTGCCAGAGAGGAAGATAGGAAACACATCTCAGATGTAACAGCAGTCCTCAAGGCCCAACAAGCTAGTCTGCTGGCCATATCTACCGCTACTACAACTTCCTCAAAACCAAAGGACGCGTATTCCTTGAATCAGGAAAAAGGAGAAGGAGTAGAATCAAGACAAAAGAGACAGCTCATGAATTTTTTCTAGTTTGTCCTGTTTTGATTCTTGAATATCTTTTTGAATGTCTTTCATTTCTGCAGTTTGTTCATGTACTTGTAATCGATGATATCCATATGAAAAATGAAAAACTGTCGGTTTGAAGACAACCACTCATTGTCTCTTTCCTTGATTCTTATTTTGTTGAATTCACATGTTCCAGTGTGATCAGCGATTCCTTCCTATTGATCTAAATTAATTAATTTCAACTGATGAGAATTATCTTATTTAGGGGGAAGATCATTTAGAGTAGGTCGTGTGTGGAAGAGGCACAGGTCTAAGTAGTGGTAGACAAGAAAAATTGTAAACTCAGATCAACTGCATCTTCTTACCGACAGATAGACTTAGAGGTATGGTTTTGACAACAACAAAAAGGGGGAAAATTTTAGGTATTGATGTAGAAATCCTACCATAATTTGATGTTTTGATGTGTCAAAACTACTTACCAAAGTCTAGGACTTAAAGTTATTACCTCATATAATCCTTGTATAGGATATTCAAGTTGTAATAGTCTAGGAAGAAGGAAGTCAACAAAAGTGTGGAACAATTTTGAAGAAGAGAACATTCAGACAAAACTATAAAGACTAAGAAGACGAAGACGAGTAGAGCAAGGTCACGAAAAATGCGAATACAATCTTCACACAGAATCAACTAAGAGGAACTTGCAGTTTCAGAACAAGACAGTTTCGCATCAGGGAATGCGTACACGATAAGATATCAAACAAGTCACAAGGGAATACCAAAGAAGTCAATGATAAAAGATCAGACAGATACTAAGTTGCGACTGATGTACAACGTTTGACGTCTGACACACAAGTACAAACTGCTCTGAAAAGCAGTACAGTGTAGCAGAAAAAGCTGAGAGACGAGCGACTTTTCAGAAAAGCATGGATTATGATTGGACATCATCTCCAATGTCTCTACCGTCTATTTTCTGGTGTCTCACCTATAAGTAGAAGGAACAATAGAGACTTAAAAACCTTTGCCTCTCTGCTCATCTGAATACATGCTCTGATTTGAATCTCCTACATATTTATTGTCTTTCATCTAAAACTAAAGCTAAAGCATTAAACGCTTTCAAGGGAGAAGACATTGTTGCCGTAGCTCATTTATTGAACACATCGCATTCATTGCTACGGAGTCTAAAGAGATTCACTGTGCGACGTTGTTTATACTAGGATTAAGTTAGAAGACTTAATCTAGTATCTTAGTGTTCTAACTTTCCACGTAAGAACACAACAACCTGGTCTTTGCAAAGGGAGAACAGGTTATCACGGGCTACTGCCGATCAATCGACGTTCTGGGAAGTACATAATCATCCAACCTACCGTAGAAGGAAAAGGGAGGTTTGTCCTTAGTCCAACTTCAAGCCAGTCCACAGAGAAGACGAAGAGCCTTCGACGGACTGAAGAAGGAGTGAAGTACAACTGCCTGGGCTAGTGATCCATCTTGCTGTGGACATAGGTTTCTACAGCAGCTGGCTTTAGATCGTGAGGATTGTATCTTCATAACTTAGTGAATTACCGAATCTGATATCCGAAGAGTGGACGTAAGACTTAAGGCTCCAAACCACTATAATATCCTGTGTCATTTACAGTTTTATTTACATTTCGCACTTTACAGTTTTCTAAGATATCTTGAAACCTTCAATACTTACTGTGTAATAGTTGAAGCGTATATACCGTCTACTGTTTAAATTTATAAAATTGTTATTCTAATCTGCTGGCTAAAATCAAACTGTGTTTCTAACAACTGTTAACCACAAACTGCGATCGAAACTAAACTGCCTATACTTATAGTGTATTTTATTGATTAATTACTTCCGCTGCACATTATTTGTACTCTGACTTGGACCAACACTTGTGATACGTGTTTGTTAATTCAGACATAAGATGATAATACCACAATAATGATTGCCAGTATATTGACCATGTTCATAATATAGCAATCACAATACTTTCAGTATATATATATCCATCGAGGTAATCATATCCATTTTAAGATGGGGACTTTCCTTGACGAGGTCACATAGTTCATTATGCTAAACCCTACATGTTGAATTATTAACTCAAGCATAAGTGAAAACGAATGAGTGGTATTACTCGCGGAATAATAGATTAATAATGACTAATTATTAGAAGCCAAATTAATTAAAGAATGTCCAGAATCTTAAATATGTGGGCCATTCAAGTCTAATGCAACCCGTTCTATACAACGTGGTAATATAGGGGTGAGCTAGCATTGATATTCTTGTTTACAACAATTTATTATTTTATTAATTAATTTTGTTCTGGTTGGACAATGAATAATTAAATAATAAGGAGAGCACACATTATTATTTATATTTGGTCCCTAGTCTGACCTACAAATTGCTTAAGTCCATTAGTGCTAGGGTTTGTAAACCCTAACACTATATATAACACTTCTCTTTGCAGACTAAATATATAATACAAATTACACAACAAATCATTCAGTACGCAAGTAGAGAATAAAGAGAGAAATGGCGGTGGCAGCACTAATCGAGAGAACTGAACTATTATCTTGATGCTTTGGTAGAACTCGCTAATGTATCTTCACCAGATCTCCGAGGAGCAAGGGTAACAAATCAGAAGATCAGATCTGTAGGAATACATGAGTATTGATTCAATCCCCACATCTTGATTCCATCACCACCATCATCCAGATTCAAGCAATCAAAAGCTAGAGTTCAGGTATTCCGTAAATCCATCATCTGCAATTAAATATTAGGAGTATGCATAGGTCCTGGTTTTTTAAATCTTGTATTTATTTTTTACATCATAAGAATACTCCAAAGGTCAAAGAAATAATAAAAGATAATTTACAATATCTATTGTAGACTCAGATCCTACACAAGAAAGCTGGTGTGTCATACCATAAAGATGAGCTGTGAAGAATTGAGAAAGGATTTTTCAACATTCTATATCTACGGAAGAGGTACGGAGCTTCACAAACCAAAATCCAAGAAGATGGTGCCTGCTGCAGCTGAGGTATCTGTTCAAGATCCGCAAATGGAGTTGCTGGATATGAATATGAAATAACTAAATATTTTTAAAGGCTATAGGATCCCGAGGAAGTTGATTGGTGATCCTGCAGTGGCAAAACGAGAGAATCATGAAGAAGCTGTGGTTGAAGAAGAAGAAGGAGAAACAAGCTGGTACCAGTGCCCTTGGATTAATTCGAGTCAACTGTTACCTTTCCTGGGTTCTGTATTTTACGTTTTATGCTTTTTTGTTGGACAAATAGTTGTTAGGTTGTTTGCGTTTAGTTGTTCTGTGCGATTGTTCCATTTGCTGGATGTTAGCTAGTTTTAAAAATTGCTTAGGTTTTGCTAAAATGAAGAATTTAATTAAGTATATGTTAGGAATATTGTTAGAACCCTCTACTATAAACCAATTCATTACATAGTTTGATATCTTTTGATGGATCAAAGCTATAGCAATTTAGTATCGAGTTAATTGTAAAAAGTCCTGTATAGGAATTCTTACTCGAGTTGTAATAGATTAAAAAAAAGAAAGGTTCAAGTTTGTTGAAGGAGTCAGGAAACTCATCCCATTGATGAAGATTAGAACGACCAGCAATGCGAAGGAAGCAACGAGAATGCTTAAGAAGGAGCTCTAGCAATATACGGAGACATCTGATGCATAAAAGGAGTCAGCAGACAACAGTCAGCAATCAGCAATCAAGAAAAAGATTACGAAGCCAAATATCAGACGGATTACGAGAAGAACCAACCAACCAAGAGGATGGAATAATCATCATGAAGAAAAAAGGGTTAAGACCTACAAAGGATCCGTTCTGACAAGAGACTGCTAAAGATAGATGCTACGCCAATCAGAGATGAAGGGACTTGAAGAGTCTCTATCCACCACAGAAAATGGAAGCATGCAGATAGGCGAGCATTCCCTTTGAGTCTAACAGACAAGATTCAAACGACCGTTTGAATCTTCACCTATAAATAGGTGTCATCCTTACTTGACTCAAAGGTTCGCGATTTTGTATATACAAGAGATAACAAAAGAGATCAAACTTATTCTCTCTATCATGCGAACTCATCCGAGCTAAGTTCTTAATTGAAAACTGTGGAATACCTGTTAAAAGAGTTTTCAAAAGTTCATGCATTAAAGGATATTCTAGTAAAAGAAAACTCCTCTCTGAAATCTCAACTTTCAAGTTTGATCAGTGAGATTGATAAATCTAGGTCAGCAGATGACGAACTTCTGAAGTTAAAAATCGAATTCTCTGTCTTAAGCAGTAGTTAAAATACCTTAAGAAAGGAAAATGAAACTTTGAAAAGTAATCACTCAGTGCTAAATGCCTGTCAATGCAAATTTTCAAAAAGCACGAGATATTTAGATGAAATTTTAAGTGTCCAAAGAAGTTCGAAGAACTTTGTTGGAATAGGTTTTGATAGTGAAAAGTCCCACGTCACTAAATCAAGTCAGTCAAAGAAGATTACTTTTGTCCCAGCTAGTGGGAAGATTCAGCAGACTGCTAGGAAAGACAAGAGGGAAAAAGCTAAATCAATTGAACAACTGAAATGCTGCCAGACCAATATCCCTCAGTTGACTGCTCGACAAAGATTGAACTTTCGATCTGCTGAGAAAAGGCCAACAAAATCAATGTATGTTACCCAACAGACTGTTCCACCGGCTAGAACGGTTGATACAAATCCTAGCAAGGCTAAGCAATCTACTAAGGTTGCAAGGAAGCCACCATACACTCCAAGTAGAAGGAACACCTACTTGAGGCCAGAGTCTACTGCAAAATATTTTCAAAAGACAGTGACGGCTCAACTCACTATGTTAATTATAGAAATTATGCCAACAGGAACAGAAGGGAGGTGAGAAATGATCACAAAATAAACATCAAAATCATGTAAGTCTGGATTCCCAAGGGAATAATCTAGAAAACTAATCCTGCAGGACCCGTAATTGATCAGGTACCGAAAATATAACTTCTTTATTTTTTGTATGAACAGGGTTCCTAAAGAAGGTTATTAAGAAAACTCAAAGAATAGATATTAGACAGTGGATGCTCAGGTCACATGACAGGGATGAAGAGATCTTCACAGAACTTCGCAAGTTTCGAGGAGCTTCGGTCTCATTTGGTGATAACTCCATAGCCAGAGTAATCGGAAGAGGGTGCATCGAGCAAAATGGAATGCGGATAATCAACGTTGCCCTCATCAATAGTCTAGAGCACAATCTACTGAGCATCAGCCAACTAAGTGAAAATGGATATATTGTTTCATTCTTTGACACAGGTTGCAAAGTTGCAGATAGAACCACTGGTGAAGTAAAGCTTAGAGGAATCAGAAAAAGAGGACTCTACATTGCTGATTGAGAAAGTGGTCAACAAGAATCGTGCTTCATAGCATTCAACAAGGAAAAACAAACTGGCTATGGCACAAAAGGCTAACGCATCTGAACTTTAAAACCATCAATTATATTGATAGAAATAACATTGTTGCAGGTTTACCTCAAGAAACCTTCAAGAATGAAGGAATATGCAAAGCCTGTTAGCAAGGAAAGCAAATCAAAGCGTCTTTCAGTTCAAATCCAGAAAAGGCCACCTCAAACAGAATCCTTAAGTTGTTGCACGTGGATTCATTCGACCCTATGACACCACCCACTATAGGTAACAAACTATATACTCTAGTTATTATTGATGGCTATTCGAGGTACACATGGGTGAGGTTACTCAAAAGCAAGGATGAAGCGAAAAATATCCTTCCGGAGCTGATAATTAGAGTTCAAAACAACAAGGAGCTGACGGTCAAAAGGATAAGATCCGACAACGATATAGAATTTTGCAATGGAGCATTGATGGACTTCTGCACCAATGCTGGGATAGGACATGAAAGGTCCACTGCAAAAACACCCATGCAAAACGGTTCGGCAGAAAGAAGGAACATGACCTTAAAAGAAGCCGTGCGTACGATGCTTGCCGATACGGATCTAAGTCAAAAATATTGGGGAGAAGCAACAATGAATGCTTGCTATATGCAAAATCGAAGCGGATTGAATCTTCTCTTCTACAAGGCTCCTTATGAAGTATATCATGGTCGTAAGCCTTCTTTTGCTCAACTTTGTATTTTTGGTTCATCATGTTTTATCCATAATAATAGAAAATACAAATTAAATACTTTTTCTCCCAAGGCCGATGAAGGAGTGTTCCTAGGATATAGACATCCGTCTCATAAGGGATATAGAGTACTTAATAAGACAACCAAACTTGTGGAAATAACATGCAATGTTATTTTTTATGAAGCTACTTTAGTGCGCAGGATCATAAGAAGCCAAAGAGATGAGTTTCATGAAACCAACGATGTCAATGGGACTTCGGGCTCGAATACTTCCGAAACTGAACCGAATGATCCCACTAGGTTAAAAAATGAATCATTTCTCTACTGGAGGCCTTGATTGATTTATCTATAGTCAAGAGGGCCTGTGATGCAATCGGTAATGCTGAGGCCACCATACAATCTCTCGAAGAGCTTACAGATCAACAGGGAACTAGAGGAGATAAGGAAGCTCAACTATCTGAAGAATCCCAGAATGGCGAGAGACCTACTGAAGACAATCATGCTGAAGACAACCAAGAGAAGACTGCTGCAGATAGGAGTACTACACCAGTAATACAAAGTCCAGCAGACAAAATGCCAGAAGACAATCCTTCAGCAGAAGACGACTCAACAAGGGTAGCAGACAACTTGGAGACTCTACAGCTTGTTGATGTACCAATTTTAGAAGAACCCATCAGAAAATCCAGCAGTCAAGTCATTCATGTAGAAGAACTTCAAAAACCCAAATGGCTGCTAATAGATCATCCTACTCAAGCAATTCTAGGAGATATTGTCTATCCAATCCGAACCAGACATAGTGCACTACTTGCCTGCTTCATATCACAAGAGGATCCTACCAAAGTAGCAGAGGCACTCAAATCAGCAGACTTGATCAACGCAATGCAGGAGGAACTATCAGAGTTCACAAGAAATCACATATGGGATCTTGTCGAACGTCCGACACATCAATCAGTGATAGGAACTAAGTGGGTATTCAAGAATAAGCGAGATGAAAATGGACTTATCGTTCACAAGAAGGCCAGATTAGTTGCTAAAGGATATGCGCAATGTGAAGGTATAGATTTTGACAAAACTTTTGCTCCAATAGCTCGCCTGGAAGCAATCAAATTATCCCTAGCATATGCTGCTCATCATGGGTTCACAGTATTTCAAATGGACATCAAGAGTGCATTCCTTAATGGCGAAATGAAAGAATAAGTGTATGTGGAACAACCTCCAGGTTTCAAACATGGAAACAATGTGTACAGACTAAGGAAAGCTCTCTACGGACTAAAGCAAGCTCTAAGAGCATGGTATGTGATGCCATCACAATTCTTGCTAAAAAATGGATTCAGAAAAGGGAAGATCGACAGAACATTATTCTTGATCAAAAATGCTTAGGACATCTTAATTGTCCAAATCTATGTGGATGATATCATATTTGGATCAAGAAATTTAGGTCTCTGTGAGAAGTTTTCTCAACTTATGCAAACCAACTTCCAAATGACTATGATGGAAAAATGTCATACTTCCTAGGTCTACTAGTTCAACAATCAGACGATGGGATTTTTATTCATCAGAAGAAGTATACGAAGGATCTCATCAGCAAATTTTGCCTAAATTAGATGAAGACTCTACGAATTCCCATGACTACAGCTTGTCAAATATCAATAGATGAAAAAGGCGAATCCGTAGACCCCACAACATAAAGAGGAATAATTGGATCACTACTATACCTGAAAGCCAGTAGACCAGACATTTCATATGTTGTAGGAGCATGTGCCAGATATCAAGCAAATCCAAAGAAGTCACATACGGAGTTTGCTCGAAGAATTGTCAGATATCTGAAGGGAACATAATCTTTAGGAATTCGGTATCCCAGGGCAAACAATCGCACACTCATAGGATACTCAGATTCTAATTTTGGAGGTTGCAGAATTGACCGAAATAGTACGAGCGGAACATGCCAATTCCTAGGTCATAAGCTGGTTCAGCAAAAAGCAACACTATGTAGCAACATCCACAACGAAAGCAGAATACTAGCTACTGCCAGCTATTGTACACAAGTGTTGTGGATGAAGCAACAACTTCAAGACTGGTTGCGTTTCCATTTACTACGATAATAAATGTGTAATGTGCATCACGAAAAATCTTGTTCATCACTCTCAAACAAAGCACATCGATATTCGACATCACTTCATTCGAGATCATGTCAAAAGGAAGGATATCTCACTAGATTACACCAGGACAGAGGATCAGCTAGCAGACATATTCACCAAGCCTCTAGCAGAAAGCAGATTCAAAGAGCTTTGTCTTAAGCTCGGCTTATTGGAATTGGATGAAATCTAATTCTAAGTCATTAGATGAAATCTTTGTATACTTCTTCAATCACATCGAAGAATGAACATTCTTTCTAGAATGTCCCAGTGTTGAATGAAGAGTTCTATGAGCCATATTTCACTTCAAAGTTCATCAAAACAAATCTAGAAACTATGCTTTCATACCCTTTGAAAATATCTTTGATACCTGTTTGATAAACTGGTCTTCGTAAATGTGTTATATCAACGTAGTCGGTATTTGATATTACAAACAAAATGATACGAACTATAAGATACTATTATCTCACCCTTTAATGACTATGAACACAATCGAAGTTCGTTCATTGTTCGTAATGACTATGTTTCCTTTTAATGAAGTAAAATGAGGATTAAATGCCGCGTTTTTTGGTGAAGCTCTAATGTAATCTGGATCGTTTATATTGTCAAATCTATGGATGACATTTATTTTCATTTCTCATGATAAGGGTTATTCTCACCAGATCAGCCCCCTAAATATACATATATATATATAGAGGCGTAATCATATCACAAGTCTCCCTTAGATGACAGAAGAGAATAAATCTGGGCCTTTAGTTTTAAAATATTAATGGTCAAGATTTAATGCTGGATTTTATTTTATTACTTAATTTAATAATTAATTAATTCCATTAAGGGTTTAATAGTAATTAAAATCTCTTCTGAATTGAGAATCAAAATCATCCTCCAAATCTGTTTAATTTTTATTTGCAGAATTTCGTCGCTGCAGGCGGCTCCGCCAGCGGTCTTCAGATCCGAAGGGCATCTCTGGTTTAGATCCTCGATGCAACCATCTGACTCGCACCCACCAAATGGCTGGTTTAGCAGAGGTAAGTTGTAACCATCCACCAGGCTGACGTCGTAAAAGTCCAACGATAATTGTGGCGAATGCAACGAGATCTCAACCATCGTATACGGCAAGTTGTCACTGGTGGCGCAAGAGGCGCTGCCCGACTCATTGAAGACACAACCGGTTTTGCCCCAGATGCAACCGTTCCACCGCCGCTCGCCGATGTTCTGTTCGCCGATAGTGTTTGGTTGCCGACAACCATTGCCCATATTGAATGGTAGAGAGAGTGAGAGGGGGGAGATGAGTGTATGGCGTTTGTAAGCTTATTTCATAATTATTTTTTTCATATATAAGTTGCATTATATAAGCCTGTAAATATACAGCATATACGCATGTACAATTGCATTATAGTTCATGAAATTATTAAGGTTTCTGAATAAATTTGTGTATTTTTCTGACGCAATATGCATTATATAAGCCTGCAAAGTTGAAGTATATTTTGGTTTTACTATAGTAAGTTGCATCATATAAACCTGTAAATATACATTATATATGCCTGCACAGTTGCATTATATAAGCTTAAGAAGTTGCAGTATGTTTCATAGATCGGTTGATTAAAAATATAATTCTTTATTTTTTTTATGTAAGTTGCATTATATGAGATTGTAAATATGCATAATTTACGTCTGCACAGTTGCAGTATGTTTCATAAACTGATTGAGATTTTTAGAATATAATTACTTTTAATTTTATGAATAATGCAATATTTATATTCTATATACTGCAAACCGATGGACAAGATAATACAATAACAATTGCAAAATTAGTTTTTTTACGGTTGCAGTATGTTTAATGGAAAGATTGAAGATTTAATAGCATAATTACATTTAAAATTACGGATAATGCAATTTCATGGAAAAGATAACGTAATTGTACCTTGTTAAATTGATTTCTTTAAAATTCAAAATTCCAAAAAAAGATAAAAAGTATAAAAAAACTTAATTTTGAAAAATATTATTTAAAATTCGAAATTAAAAAAAATTGGCAATAATGCAACATAAATTAGGGACTTTCCTAGATATAATGAGTGTAAAAAAGGATAAAAATAATTAATTTAGGAAAATATTTATTAAAATTTGAAATCCCAAAAGAGAAGGGATAATGGAGCATAAAATTCGGAATTCTCATATTTTGTTGATTTTGTCACGCCTCGATTTATAAACAAGACATAAATGAGAGAATTGAGGCACATCGGGTACGAGACTTGCACTTGGGATATCAATTAATAGGAAGAGTTCAAGCAAATAAGGAGAAATCATCAAACTTATCCCAAGTTAAGCAAAAGATAGTAACGGGGTGCCTCCTCAAGAAGGGATCATAACTTCTTGAGTAGACCAAATATCAGAGTATTTAAAATGTAATCAAAAGGCTAACAAAAGATAAAGAGCTTCAGCAGCGGAAAGTTACCAACGAAGTATATATATGAAGATACATACTTCAACATCTAACTATTACAAAAAGAGTCTTCAGCTCCACCTCGACTGCTGTCTCGTACTTTGCTCCAAAAGCTTCTTTTAACCAACGTATTTTAGAAATAATGTGAGGGGCTAAGTACAGATTGTACTTAGTACACACATGCCCGAAAACATACATAAATATAAGTTTTTCATGCCTTTTCATCGGGTTGCACATGGGGTTTTAAGTTTGAAATCCTCCCCCACTACAAAAAATTTCGTCCCAAAATTTCGCAGATTATAAGAATAACTCGGGATACTTCTCCTTCATTTTGTCTTCAAGTTCCCATGTTGCTTATTTAGTGCCATGGTGCTTCCAAAGGACTTTGACAAGGCTGATCTTCTTGTTGCGGAGCTCTTTTGTTTTAAAATCCATGAACGCTTCGGTTCCTTCTTCGTATGTCAAATTTGATAACAAAATATAACTTCAAAAATTCGATAAATACATTTAAAATTTACGAGGGGCGTTATATCCTCCCCCACTACAAAAAAATTTCGTCCCAAAATTTTGCAGATTACAAGAATAACTTGGGAGACTTCTCCTTCATTTTGTCTTCAAGTTCCCATGTTGCTTCTTTAGTGCCATGGTGCTTCCAAAGGACTTTGAAAAGGTTGATCTTCTTGTTGCGGGCTCTTTTGTTTTAAAATCCATGATCGCTTCGGGTCCTTCTTCGTATGTCAAATCGGGCTGGAGCTGAATTTCATCTTGGTGAATAATGTGCGTTGGATCAAAGATATACTTCCGCAATTGCGACACGTGAAAGACGTTATGAACACATCTGAAACTTGGTGGTAAAGCCAAATGATATGCTATGGCTCCAATTCTTTCCAAAATCTCGTAAGGACCAATATATCGAGGTCTAAGCTTACCTCTAGCTCCAAAACGAATGATTCCCTTAGAGGGCGATATCTTCAAAAACACCTTGTCTCCAACTTCAAAAGTCAACTCGGTGCGTCTTTTGTCAGCATAAGACTTCTGTCGATCCTGAGCTTCCTTGATTCTAGCACGGATCTGTCGAACAATCTCTATCATCTTAGTGAGTGAATCGGGTCCTAAGATTTTACGTTCTCCAACTTCATCCCAATACAAGGGGGATCTACACTTTCTTCCATAAAGTGCTTCATACGAGGCCATTCTGATTGTGGCTTGGAAGCTGTTATTGTAAGCAAATTCAATTAGCAGCAAAATTGCCTCCCATTTCACCCCTCTGTCAAGAACAACTGTTCTGAGCATATCCTCCAAAGTTTGAATGGTTCTCTCAGTTTGACTGTCAGTTTGAGGGTGAAAAGCAGTGTTGAAGTTCAATCAAGTTCCGAGCTCTTTATGTAGGCTAGTCCAAAATCGTGAAGTGAACCTCGCATCCCTGTCAAATGTGATCGTCGTTGGCACTCCATGCAGTCGTATGATTTCTTTGACATAAAGCTGGGCCAACTTATCCGATCCATACGTAATTTGGATCGATAGAAAATGTGCACTTTTAGTTAAGCGGTCCACAATCACCCAAATGGCAGTGTTCCCTCTTTGAGACTTAGGTAGACCGGTCACAAAATCCATTGCTATTGCATCCCACTTCCACTCAGCAATGTCAAGAGGCTGTAACTTTCCGTATGGCCTTTGATGCAATGTTTTTACTTGTTGAGATGCCAAACATCATTCTACGAACAGGGCTATGTCTCGCTTCATGCCTTCCCACAAAAATTTTGACTTTGAGTCTTGGTACATTTTCGTGCTTCTAGGGTGGGCACTGTACGGTGTTTCATGTGCTTCTCTCACGATTTCTTCTTTCAAATCATCAACCTTCGGCACACACAATCTTCCGTCATACATTAGGGCATTATCGAAAGCTTCTTGAAAATTTGCGGCTTTCTTCTCGCGGATCTGAAGTCGTATCTTCTCCAAATTTTTGTCATTTCTTTGTGCTTCCAGAATTCTCGTCCTTAGATCAGGACTTGTCAATAAGGCTGCTATTCTCGTGCTCACCGTTTCTGGTGGCGAAATCACTTCATGATTTAGCTTCTCCAAGTCTTTGACTAGTTCGTTCTCTTGTGTTATCACGGTTCAAGCTTTAGCTGGAGCCTTTCTGCTTAACGCATCAGCTGCTGAATTAGATTTACCAGGATGGTAATTTATGATTAGATCATAATCCTTCACTAGTTCCAACCATCTTCTTTGCCTCATATTCAGATCTTTATGCTCAAAGAAGTAATTCCGGCTCTTGTGGTCATTGAAGATTGCGCATCTAGTTCCATAGAGATGATGTCTCCAAATCTTCAGCGCATGCACAATGGCTGCTAATTCTAGGTCATGGGTTGGATAATTCAATTCTTGCGTCCTCAATTGACATGATGCATACGCAATCACCTTGCCTTCTTGCATCAATACACAACCGAGACTGTTTTTGGAGGCGTCGGTAAACAGTTCGTAGTCTTTGTCTGCCTCTGGTACTGCCAAAGTTGGGGCAGTGGTTAAGAGTTCCTTTAAATGTTGGAAACTCGCTTCACACTCTTTAGTCCAAGTATACTTAATTCCTTTCCTCAAAATTTGAGTCATCGGTCTGGAAATTTTTGGAAAATCCCTCGATGAATCTGGGATAATATCCTGCCAGTCCAAGAAAACTTTGAACTTCGTTTCGGGTTTTGGGATCTTCCCACTCCTTCACAGCTTGTATCTTTGTTGGGTCCACTTTAATTCCTTCATCAGAGACTATGTGTCCTAGGAACATCACTTCTTTCAGCCAAAATTCGCATTTGCTGAATTTGGCATACAATCTCTCCTTGCGTAGGGTTCTTAAGACTGTTCTTAAATTTTCTTGATGTTCTTCCTCACTCTTCGAATAGATGAGAATATCATCTATGAATACTAGGACAAAATTATCTAGGTATAGATGAAACACGCGATTCATAAGATCCATGAATACTGTTGGCGCATTTGTCAATCCCAAAGGCATCACTACAAACTCATAGGGGCCATATCTTGTTCTTAACGTGGTCTTGGGAATATCCGTTGAACGGATCTTAAGCTGATGGGATCCGGACCTAAGGTCAATCATTGAAAATACCTTAGCTCCCTTAAGTTGATCAAAGAGATCGTCAATTCTTGGGAGTGGATACTTATTCTTCAAGGTGAATTTATTCAACTTGCGATAATCAATGCACATACGCATATATCCATCTCTCTTTTTCACAAAAAGAACAGGCGCTCCCCAAGGCGATGCACTGGGTCGAATGAATCCCAAATCTAGCAATTATTGCAATTGTTCTTTTAACACTTGAAGTTCCTTAGGGGCCATTCTATACAGAGCTTTAGAGATAGGAGCTATACCTGGTTCGAGATCAATAACAAATTCTAATTGCCTATCCGGCGGCAATTCAGGTAGCTCATCGGGAAAAACATCTTCGAACTCTTTGATGAATTCAACGTCACAAACCACTATTTCCTTCTTGTAATCATCATTTAGGTACACAAGGAAAGCTTGACTATCTTCCATGCTGGCCAATCGGTATGCTTGCATTGCAGAAATTAAGGGAATCCTAGTTCCTTTCTGGACTTTGTACAAATGTTCAGGTTCTCTTCCAGACTGCCCAAACAACACAATTCGGTCCTTGCACCGAATGGTAGCATGGTTTTATTCTAACCAGTCCGTTCCTAGTATGACGTCCGCGTCTCTCATTTGCAGGATGTTCAACCCGTTGGCTCTTAATATTCATGTTCTAAAACAAATTTCTAGGGTTGGACAAATAAGATTCGAGAGAGCTATCCCACCAGTTGGGGTAAATACACACAAATTGTTTTTAGTTCTGTCGGTACTAAGCCCTATGTTCTGGTAACAATCTTCAGACACAAATGAATGTGACGTGCATGTATTGAAAAGCACAATAACTGGTCACTAGTTTACTAATCCCATATCGGTCAGGTTTCCCTGATCTTCCTTCTCCTTTGGCTGTTCAAGAGCGTAGGCTCTTCCTTGACGTGTGCTGGCTACTGAGCTGGTTGATGTTGATTTTGTTGTTGCTGCGGCTGCTGTAGCTGTTGCGGCTGCTGAAGCACCTGCTGAATCGGTTCGACTTGAATTGTACGATTATGATTGTTTCTGGGTTTCTTTTGGCCTTGCAGTGCTCGCAGTTGAGTATTGCCTTGGTTGCCTTGGCACTGATTTTAAAAATCTTGACGATTGTTGCCCTGGCGACACTTTGACGAATAGTGTCCCATCTTCCCGCCGTTGTAGCAGTTGGCACGAAGTGCAGCGCATTCCCCTGGATGGTCTCTTCCACAGCGGTCAGCGTTTGACGACGAAGTTTCCTTGGCGTTTGTTTCCTTGGTTTTGGAAATTCCTCTGATTTCCAACTTGATTGTTGCGAATATTCTGGCTGCCCTGCCAGTTTCTCCTCTGTCTGGTTGCCGAAGTCTGTGGAACATCGTCCTGCTTTCTTTTTATCCCCATTCCAGTGGTTGGCTCTGGTTTGTTGGCCAAGAAAGCAGCTCGTTGTCCGTTCTTCAGTGCTGCTTCGATGTTCAAGGCTCGCTGCAGTGCGTCGGTATAATCTAGTCCTGTTAAGCAAGCAAGAGAAGCTCGAATGTCTGTTTTCAGTCCAGACATGAATTGAAGTGCCTTTTTCTGCTCGGTGTTCACCGCGTCCGGAGCATACTTTGACAGACTGTTGAACATCCGATCATATTCTGTTACGGACATTTCTCCTTGCACTAGGCGGTGGAATTTCGCCTGTTTCTGAACTCGATATGTTAGAGGAATATACTTGGTGTAGAATTCCTCCTTATAATTGTCCCAAGTTAGGGCACCTTCTTGTTCCGGAGTGAGCGTCTTCATATGGTTGTCCCACCAGTGTTCAACTTCATCCGTCAACTGGAAGGAAAAGCACTGGACTTTCTCCTGGTCAGTGCAGTTGAGAATTCTTAAAATCAGCTCCATAGATTTGATCCATGTTTCAGTTTTATGAGGTCTTCCGTTCCGTCTAGCAGTGGCGGGTTCTGTCGGGTAAAGATTTCCCCAATTATTCTAGGTTCGACAGGAGGTGGTTGCATCTCCTCGTCATAGTGCTCCCAATTTTGTTAGGCTTGGGGTCCTTCACCTTGATTTGGATTTGGTCCATCAGTTTTCATTTGAGGTTGGCCTCTTCCACGACCTTGTCCTCGTCCTCGGCCTCTAGCAGGGGCTTCCCTGGGTGGCATTCTACAAAATAGATAATCATTAAATGGGCATTCACAACCCTAAGTACGCACAATTGGTAAAGGAAATCCTTTTTAGGATTTCTCAAATCATTATACAACACTTGAATTGGGTTGGTTATCCTACAATTAGGTTTAGCATATTATAAGGGACAATACTCCCTTTGTTGTTATGCAATGGCCAAGACTATGGATACTACTTTGTCATTACAGTTAAGAATAAAATCAATTAGTAAGCAAAGTTTAATCACAATACTGATAAATACATCCGAAGGCCTGGAAGGTGGCCAGGTAGCTTTTCATTAAATACTTAGGGTTGCCGCTTCGGAAAATGCTTCCCTAGCTACAAAAATTACAATATTCGCCTTCTCCCATCGGAGGCATCCTAATTACGATTACATTGGTTACATCCGAATAGTTAGAAATGGCCCAACAAGGTGCCTTACAATCACAAATCCTATAGTTACACTGATAATTATAACACGTATATGCATCTACTAGTCTAGACAAAGGCTGGAAGTCAAAAGTCATCGTCCGATGAGTCGAACATGCCGATGTCGGAGCAGTTGATAATTTCAGGAGAGGTAGCATTCTCCTTGGGGTCTTCATCATCATCTTCAACTGCAGCCCAATCCTTTGGCCAGTTATCGGCCACCCATTCAAAAGGCATTGGAGCGGCTCCTTCCTGTTGAGGCATTTCAAGGATGGCTTCTCCTTGTTTGTTGGCTTCTTCCTCTTCCACCTCTTCCTCCATTTCTTCCTCCTCGTTTTCAGCTTCCTCTTCTTTTTTTTCGGTGTTTTCGAGCTCTTCATCCGAATCTTGATATTGGTCACCTAGTCTTTCCTTCATATCTTTCTTCCACGCGTCAGACAGATACCTCTCATAGTCATAACATTCTTCAGCGTCGTCGGAGTCCTTGTCAGAAATGTAGGGATAGTTGCTACTGTCTAATTCCTCATCACTTGGTCCAAGTGATGGATTCTCTTCGGGATCCTTTTCTTAGTCCGACTCGCTTTCTCCTTCGGACACCGGTATCCGGGCTCGTGAAGATCCAACTTCGTGATCATGTGCCCGTGGGCTCGGAGGAAGGCTTAAGAATGATGCTCTCTGTGCACGGATGAGGGCTATGAATCCCTCCAGATCAGATTCGTCAGCAGTGGAATTATCCAGGAAGTCCAGGTAGTTAGCCTTCTGTACGGGTCGCCCCATGAGGGTGTGCGTATGCCCATAACTTGTTGAAGTCAGTAAAAACTGGTTTAGATAGTCGCCACGGCATATCTTGTAGCTTCGGAAGTAGTTGACACGATGTTCTCCTGAGGCATTACGTGGCAGAGGTTTGCGACGAGCAAAGAAGGACTTGGCCATCTGCGAATAGGTAAATTCAAAAGAGTCAATAGGTTAGGCAAAATAATGATAGGTTGCACAAATTTAAAGGTTAGAGTAGCGAAAATAACGTGATTATAAAGGTAATACTTCTATGTTCGGCTACGGCGCATAAGACTCCTATCTTAATACTTGCTTGTTCTAGGTCTTGAAAGACGCATATACTAAAACATGCTTCCTACAACCGTCTAAGTTTCTATAAAGGCCTTGGTAATGATAATTATCTAAAATGCATAAAACTTTTGTGAAATGCAACAATTTATGCACTGAAAACTTGTGATGCAACTATTTATCCATAAAATCTTAATTTGAATGCGACTATATATGCATTGAAATTTTATATTTGGAATGCAATTATATATGCATTGAAATTTTATATTTGAAATAACATATATGCATTATAATTTCATAATCAAGATGCAACTATATACGCATCAACCTTCATGATATTTGAATAAGAAATGCAACGATTTATGCATTAGAACTCTTAAAATTTTTAAAAGAATTGCAACAATTTATGCAAAACATTTTCTCTTGACGCGGCGCCAAGTACGAGTGCAGGAGCAGGAGCTGGTAAGGATGTTTTCAACTCATGGAATAAATTGGAGGCCTCGAAAGAAGGAGGTCCTCGGTTCAGAGCGAAGGGAAAAAGCAAACCTGGCTATGATACCACTTTGTCATGCCCCAATTAATAAACAAGACATAAATGAGAGAATTTAGGCACATCGGGTACGACACTTGCACTCGGGATATCAATTAATAGGAAGAGATCAAGCGAATAAGGAAGAAATCATCACTTATCCCAAGTTAAGAAAAAGATAGTAACGGGGTGCCTCCAAAAAAGGGATCGTAACATCTTGAGTTGACTAAATATCAGAGTATTTAAAATGTCTTCAAAATGCTAACAAAAGATAAAGAGCTTCAACATCGGAAAGCTATCAATTAAGTATGTATATGAAGATACATACTTCAACATCTAACTATTACAAAAAGAGTCTTCAGCTCCACCTCGACTTCTACCTCGTACTTTGCTCCAAAAGTTTCTTTTAATCAACGCATTTTAGAAATAAAGTGAGGGGCTAAGTACAAATTGTACTTAGTGCACACATGCCTGAAAACATACTTAAATATAAGTTTGTCATGCCTTTTAATCGGGTTGCACATGGGGTCTTAAGTTTGAAATCCTCCCATGGCACCAAAACATTTCATGAATGAGCATGCTCCTTTTTACTTAGTTAAACTATCTGCAATTAATATAATGTGACTGGGAGGTGGCCACCTACCACAGTCACGATGCTAGTCCGAGTATGGCATGACCCCTAACATGTCAGCATCATAGTGCACTAATCCATGATATCTCTTTCACTACCTGGGTACGATTGATAAGACTCGCAATACGCATAGTCAACATCCACGTTGAATACGCTTGATGTTCTTCTCTAAGTGGGGTTCCCCCACGGAGAGGACAGATATCAAACACAAAACAATAGGCAATGATAAAGCAGTTTAAAACAAAACATTTCATTTCATGCTTGACATGCTTTGAAAACAAAACATCATTTTTATATTTTTAATTTGGCCCACTATATAGGGGTAGAAGAAAGCCCACCTTGAGTAGGTGCGGTTATGCGGTTTGTTGATCTAATAATCGATCTTCTCCTTGCCCTTTCCTATGACATAAGGAATACAGGTCAATCATCAAGGGATAATGGATTATTTAAAATCTAACTCATCAAAATAGTTCTAGACTCTTAATCGATCTTGGACTTCTCAAGTTGAGCCATCGGATAAAGCTATAAAAGAATGATTCAACTATTTAGTTTGACGAATAAGATAGTAATATGTTATTTCACTAGCTCGTGATTCAAACCAAGCATAAACTCACAATGAAAGTTCATGGTTCACCTTAATTTAACAAATACGAGGCTTCATCAATTGACGGAACATTACTTAAAGAGTATGATTGAAAGAATTTCATAATCAATTGTGAAACATAGCACATTTCCTGAGAGTATAAGAACTCATCAAGTTGTTTCAAGAGAAGATTCGGTCATTATTAATCGGATCAAACAATCGAAGTTGATTTGAATAGAAAAGGTTTTAAGGAGAGTGAGAAGGAAAGAATAGCATTCTATTGTGATTGATAAAAGAGATGTCGATTGACATTGAAGATAAGTCGAATTTCGATGTTCGAAGTTTAACAAGTTTCATTTCTCGGAAAATGTAAGGTGTCATCAAATGATTAAATAACTCTTCACAATTGTGATTGGGAAAAATTACGTAATCAATTATGAATAGATGTGTAATTGATTGAGAGTTTTAGAACTCATCAATAGGTTTCAAGTTATTTCGACGAAAGTAATCTAGGAGATTGTTGATCTTAGATAAAGATCAAATTATGATTTCAAAGGTTAAGGTTCAACAAGTTTGGTTTAACAATAAGCTTCAAAGGAAGTCCGAGTTACAAGAGTTCGGTTAAGAAAATCAAGTTGATTTGAATTGAAAAGATTCTCGGAGAAGTTATGGAAGATGATATCTCCTTGCCGATTGATACAAGAAATATCGAACGAAATTGGAATTCAATTAGTCGAAGGAAGAATTAAGAATTTAGAAAATAAGTCCACTCGATCGAAGAATGAAATTGGAAAATTTTAGGTTTTACCTATGTGTCGATCAACATGGAGGATGTCGATCAACTGAACGTGTCGACATGTATGTGTGTGGATCGAGGCACATGTCGACGAGTGGGTGTTTGTGTCGATCGACATGAAAAAGTGTCTATCAAGAATGTGTGTGTGTCGATTGACACCAAGCGTGTCGATCGACATGGAAGTCATGTCAAAAATTTACAATCGTGTCGATCGATATGAATGATTGACACCAAAAATATTTTAAATCGACGGTTGTGTTGATCAACAGGGTGTGTTTCGATCGACACGCACGTTGTCGACCGAGACGAAGGCTAAATGCCTTCGGCAGATTTTTCATGTTTTGGCTCAAACGGTTATTCGGGCTCGTCCAATCAATTTCTAACAACACCAAATGGTTCCTAAACATATATAATGAGTCTAGACATGAATTTAACCATTAAAACATATTGTAATCGAAATAAAATCCCTATATCTCCAAGTAGAGCAAATATACCAAAAATTCTCCAAATCCACTACAACTCGATTCCTAGGTCGATATATCAATTCTAGTTTCATAATATAACATGCTACACATGCATACATACTTAAAAACTCAACATAGGCCTAGATCGTGTCATTTATCAACTAGGGCAAAAATGACAAACATGTTAATTGATAACTCCCTAAAGGAGTTATTATTTTAGTGTTTTATAGGTGTCTTTTATGTTCTTTCGAGTGTTTTTAACCCGTTTTAAGTTGATATTGTGTTGTATTTACCTTTGTTTGCATTCTATGTCTTGTATAGTTTTGTTTTGCTGTTTTTAGTTATTTTGCAAGGAAAAAGAGTGAGATTAACTAGGTTTCAACCCAAATGAGTGAAAGAGTAATCTGCCGACTGTTATGCTAGAGCATCTGAGTGGCATTACTGGGAGCTGAGAGACTGCACCTGGGGGGACCACTTTGCTGTCACAAAAAAAAAAGTGATTTTTAGAGCTTTTTCTTACTTTACAGGTGTCACACGAATTTTGGAGACAGCCACAAGGGCAAAACAGGCAGCACACCTTTTTTTTGGATAAAGTAGGGCAAAACAAAAGGGGAACTCAACCATTCTTCTAGAACAAGCCACAATTTTAGAGAGAGGAAACTTGGGGGCTGTGCAGAGATGGATGAAGGAGAAGAGCAACAGCAGCTGGGCACAGTGTTGCTGGTTTTCTTGCTTCTTTAGTTTTGTTTTTAGCCAATACAATGAATGATAGCTGGAACATGTTTAAGTTTTATTTTATTTTTAGTTTAAGTATGAGCTAAGTTACTTTGCACTTGGGTTGTGGATTCTTGATTTGATCTTGAATATATATTAATGGCTGTTTTTGCTTGAATCTGAGTTTGTTTATGATTTTGGAATGATTGTTCTCTTGAGCACGGAAGTGGATAGAGAAATATCACCCATTGAGACCGGAAGGGGATGTAGGTTGAGGAAGTCATAATCAATTGTATTTCTTACATAGGCATATGAGGGGATACAACTTAATAAATAACCCATATCTAAATTCTATTCATCTGATTGTCATGGGAAGCATAGGAGTATGATGCTTGATAGGAAGGTGTAGATCTAGTAGAGTGGAAACTTGCTAGGCACTTTGTGTGTGGTTTTAAGACTCGGAATTCATGCGAGACCTATGCTCTAGCATATAGGACAGTGAAAGATTAGAAATCTATAACTCAAGTGTGTTTCTCTTCCTTTGTTTGCACGTGTCATTGGTTATTTGTGATTAGTTTATGATCAGAAGGGTTGTTAATATTGTTCATTTCAGTTTGCTTTTCACTTTAGTTTATTGTACTTTTAATTCGAGTATGCATCACCAAACCTATTTTGCAAGCAATATTGTGTGCACGGCTTGATCATACACTCTCTAGGGTTCGATAAATTGTCTCCTAGTCTATATTACTTGTCGATTGCGTATACATGCGCATAGTTCTGTAGTTACACTGCAGCACAACAATAAGTTTTTGGCGCCATTGCCGGGGAGTGTTGTTTTTTAGTCTAAATTCTATTATATTGCTTGATTACTGTTTTCATTATATTTTCAGTTTTTTTGACTTGTTTGATTAACAAGGTTCTGTAGTGTTTTAATCTTCAGGTGTGAAAATTTTGTGATCAAAGAAAAGAAAAAAAAAGATGACAAATCAAGGTGGTGTTGTTGGAAATGGTGGAAACAACTTGGTGAATATCTAGTCTATGGCTAATGATAAAGACAAACCTATTCGCTATTATACAAACCCGTTGTTCCAGGAGCTGAAACCAAACATTGTGAGGCCTGAAATCGAAGCTTACCATTTTGAGTTGAAGCCGCTAATGTTCCAAATGCTGGAGTTCATTGGCCAATTTAGTGGCCAACCCACCGATGATCCCCATCTTCATTTACAGACTTTCTTAGAAGTTTGTGACTCTTTCAAGCTGCAAGGTGTGAGTCCAGAGGCACTAAGGCTGAGGCTATTTCCCTTCTCATTGAGGGACAGCGCCCGATCATGGTTGTGCTCATTTCAACCCAATTATATCTCCACTTGGAATGAGTTGACCGACAAATTCTTGTTGAAGTATTTACCAGCTGCAAAGGTTGCCATGTTTCAAAATGAGATTATGTGTCTTTTAGGCAACATGATGAATATGTGAGTGAAGCTTGGGAAAGGTTTAAGGAGTTGCTAACAAGGTGCCCTTACCATGGGATTCCTAATTACATTCTGATGGAGACATTCTACTTTGGGCTGAATTTAAACTCAAGGATGATGTTGGATGCATCAGCCAGTGGAGCCTTATTATCCAAATCTTATGAAGAAGCATGTGAACTAGTGGACCTAATATCATCCTACAACTATCAATGGGAAGATCCAAGAGCTGCTCCAACATTAACTCAAAAAGTTCCAGGAATTCCAGAAGTGGATGCTCATACTGCACAAATGCCAACAATGGGGTCTGCTGTTACAACACCATTAGGAGCAATGAGTTCAACAATAGAGAGTTTTGAGCATAACATTCATCCCCAACCATTGTTGGAGGTGGTATCATGTGTTTATTGTGGAGAAGCACACATGTTTGAAGAGTGTCCAGCTCATCCAACATCTGTATGCTGTGAAGAAAATCTGAATTATCAGCAGAACCAGGGGAATAATCCATATTCTAACTCATGCAACTTAGGGTGGAGGGACTATACCAATCTTTTATGGTATGAGTCAGGAAATTCCGATGCTGTAGCATCTGAGCAGCATAAGTCTAGGAGTTCTGGTTTCCAACCGCAAAATCAGCAAAGAATTGAAGCACCACCTGGGAAGCAGCTGAATTCATTGGAGGATATGCTCAAGGATTTTGTTACAAAAAATGTAGTAATGAGTCAGAGTCAGGATGTCCTTATTCAAAGCCAAGCTGCTTCACTTAGAAGTTTGGAAGTGCATGTTGGGAAATTGACAACCGAGCTGAGAAATAGACCTCAAGGCTTACCGTTCTATGACACTTTCAATCAGAGGCCAGAAAAAAAATTTGTCAAAGCATTAACATTGCGGAGTGACAGGAAACCTGAGGAATTTTCCCCTTCACAGGGTCAAGAAGCTGAACAAGAATCACAGAAACAGGCTGCACCACATGCTGTAGCACATGAGCAGCATATGACTGCTGAGAGAAGTTTGCAACTCCACCACCACATTTTCCACATGGGGTGAAAAAGCAAAATGATGAAATGGATGAGTGTCCTGAAACTGATGTGTTTGATGTTTTTGCTAGGAAAATGCACGAAGAGTTATACATGGAGTCCGAACAAGTTGGAAATGATTACAATGAGTTTGAGGGGCTGATTTTCGATGAACAATTTCAAAAAACTAAATCTCTTGAGTTTTCACATGGGGAATTACAGACTTTGCCCACTGAACAACCAAAACTGGCATTGGACTCTTTGTTACATTATTTGGAATATGATGATTTGGAGGATGATGACAAATTACCATTGAAAAATCTTAAACCACCTGATATTTGGTACATGGGCTAAGAGTTTAGCTCTTTGAATTCTTTGGAAGAGATTTTGTTGAGAGAAGGTTGCAATGGCTTTGCGGAACAGCAGCAAGTCAATGATGTGAATGAAGTTGTGGAGGAAGACTTAATCAAATGTTTCGATCCTGGAATGAAGAATTTTATTTTTTATAGATGTTTGGTCTACTTTGAACAATGTGCTACAAAGGAAACAGAGTGACACATATGGCTGCATCTAATGAATTAGTTCCCAAGAGCATTTTGAATGAAGGATATGTTTGTGTTGATTACAAGAAGAGGAAACGAGAGAAACAATACTTTGGTGGAGGATTCAACAAAGAAAGGCTCCGACCTTATTGAATGATGCTTAGGAAGAGAGGTACTCTGGGCTATCTAAGAGTCTCAGATTCATTGGTAATTGAGATAGCCCAGGAATTTTACTGCTTTCATTTTATTTCTGCCTTTTAGTTAGTTTTATTTCTGTTATAGTTATTTTGTGATGCTCTAGCTTGGGAGTAGCATTAGCTGGACTGTGAAAGAGGGATATGATACTGAATATCAAAGACCAAAACAAATTCATCATGCAGCAGCTAGGCACCATCAGAGCTAAAGAAAAAGGATATACAATCACTTTTGCTGGCCCGTGATACTTTGGTTAATTCGAAACCTATTCCACTAAAAAAATTAATTTCATATTTAGTCTTAATATGTTAGTTCTTCTTGGTTATTTTATATGTCTATTTGTTGGGTGTGAATATTTGATGTTTGTATTTTTGTATCTTAGGTTGTGGTTGCCTGATTGATTTATGATATTTTAGCCACTGCTCATTTCTATGCCCGATGATGTGTCCTTTTTATTTCTTTCTCATCTTTTGGCTTCATGAATAGTTTTTGGTTTAGCATGTATTGTTTTCTTCAGATCTCTAGTTTTACCTTGGTAAATCATGACTAATTTGAGTTCCAAGTCCGTGAAAAAAAAATTGAATTATTTTGTGAAACTACATCATGCTAGTTCAATGATTTGGCAGGATTTGAGCTGTTTTGTCTTGTGATATGTGTGAAAAAGTTATCTCTTACTTGGTCGATAGCAGATTTGAGGCGAAATTAGGATTTATGCCACTTGTAGAAATGATTTAGGCCATCTTTCACTTGTTTGAGCCTTCTACAATTTCATTTCAATCACGAGTTTCCTTTGCGCCTTTTGTCGTTTCTTTCATTCTCCAGTACATACTTAGCCAATTATCCATACACTTACCCTTATCCAGGAGTATCTTTAACTCTTCTTAAATATTGAGGACAATGTTTTTTTCAAGTTCAAGGGGGTACACACGCATACCTTTAGATGTTGTAGTCGTGGTGTTTTGTGTTTTGTTAGAATAATCAATGCAGAAGCATTGCAGTGGCATGAGCTATATGGTTAAAAATATTGAAAAACAAAGTTATGTATTTTGTAATTATATAAACGAAAAAAAGAAAAGAGAAAAGAAAAAACGAAAAAAAAGTTAGAAAAAAAGAAGGAAGAAAAAAAGAGTATAGTTTGTTTTATTTTTATGTTTTGAGAGTGTGTGCCTTTCTCCTTTGTTAATGTTGCACTTTAGAATAAGTACCAGATTAAGAGGGTTGAATTATGCTCCTGGATGATAGTCACTTTAATCAAACTTACCCATCCTTAACCTTAGCCTTACATTACCACTTTGCTGTCACAAAAGAAAAAGTGATTTTCAGAGCTTATTCTTACTTTACAGGTGTGACATGAATTTTGGAGACATCCACAAGGGCAAAACAGGAAGCACACCTTTTTTTTGGATAAAGTAGGGCAAAACAAAAGAGGAACTCAACCATTCTTCTAGAACAAGCCACAATTTTAGAGAGAGAAAACTTGGGGGGTTGTGCAGAGATGGAGGAAGGAGAAGAGCAGCAGCAGCTGGGCACAGTGTTGCTGGTTTTCTTGCTTCTTTAATTTTGTTTTTAGCCAATACAATGAATGATCGCTGGAACATGTTTAAGTTTTATTTTATTTTTAGTTTAAGTATGTGCTAAGTTACTTTGCACTTGGGTTGTGGATTTTTGATTTGATATTGAATATATGTTAATAGCTGTTTTTGCTTGAATCTGAGTTTGTTTATGATTTTGGAATGATTGTTCTCTTGAGCACGAAAGTGGATAGAGAAATATCACCTATTGAGACCGGAAGGAGATGTAGGTTGAGGAAGTCATAATCAATTGTATTTCTTACATAGGCATATGAGGGGATATAATTTAATAAATAACCCATATCTGAATTCTATTCATCTGATTCTCGCGGATCTGAAGTCGTATCTTCTCCAAATTTTTGCCATTTCTTTGTGCTTTCACAATTCTCGTCCTTAGATCAGGACTTGCCATTAAGGCTGCTATTCTCGTGCTCACCGTTTCTGGTGGCGAAATCACTTCAAGATTTAGCTTCTCCATCTCCTTGACTAGTTTGTTCTCTTGTGTTATCACGGCACAAGCTTTAGCTGGAGCCTTTCTGCTCAACTCATCAGCTACTGAATTAGCTTTACCAGGACGGTAATTTATGATTAGATCATAATCCTTCACTAGTTCCAACCATCTTCTTTGCCTCATATTCAGATCTTTCTGCTCAAGGAAGTACTTGAGGCTCTTGTGGTCAGTGAAGATTGTGCATCTAGTTCCATAGAGATGATGTCTCCAAATATTCAGCGCATGCACAATGGCTGCTCATTCTAGGTCATGGGTTGGATAATTCAATTTGTGCGTCCTCAGTTGATGAAATGCATATGCAATCACCTTGCCTTCTTGCATCAATACACAACGTAGACCATTCTTGGAGGCATCGGTATATAGTTCGCAGTCTTTGTCTACCTCTGGTACTGCCAAAACTGGGGCAGTGGTTAAGAGTTCCCTTAAACGTTGGAATCTCTCTTCACACTCTTCAGTCCAAGTATACTTAATTCATTTCCACAAAAGTTGCATCATCGGTCTGGCAATTTTGGAAAATCCCTCGATGAATCTACGAAAATATCCTGCCAGTCCAAGAAAACTTTGAAATTCGTTTAAGGTTTTAGGAGCTTCCCACTCCTTCACAGCTTGTATCTTAGCTGGGTCCACTTTAATTCCTTTAGCGTAGACTATGTTTCCTAGGAACATCACTTCTTTCAGCCAAAATTCGCATTTGCTGAAATTAGCATACAGTCTCTCCTTTCGTAGGGTTCTTAAAACTGTTCTTAAATGTTTTCGATGTTCTTCCTCACTCTTCGAAAAGATGAGAATATCATCTATGAATACTAGGACAAAATTATCTAGGTATGGATGAAACACGCTATTCATAAGATCCATGAATACTGCTGGCACATTTGTCAATCCAAAAGGCATCACTACAAACTTATAGTGGCCATATCTTGTTCTGAACGCGGTCTTGGGAATATCCGTTGAACAGATCTTAAGTTGATGGTATCCGGACCTAAGGTCAATCTTTGAAATGACCTTTGCCCCCTTAAGTTGATCAAAAAATAGTCAATTCTTGGGAGTGGATACTTATTCTTCAAGTTGAGTTTATTCAACTCGCGGTAATCAATGCACATAAGCATAGTTCCATCTTTTATTTTACAAAAAGAGCAGGAGCTCCCCAAGGCGATGCACTGGGTCGAATGAATCCCAAATCTACCAATTCTTGCAATTGTACTTTTAACTCTTGCAGTTCCTTAGGGGCCATTCTATACGAAGCTTTAGAGATAGGAGCTGTACCTGGTTCGAGATCAATAACAAATTCTAATTGCCTATCTGGCGGCAATCCAGGTAGCTCATTGGGAAAAACATCCTCGAACTCTTTGATGACTTCAATGTCACTAACCACTATGTCCTTCTTGTCATCCTCATTGAGGTACACAAGGAAAGCTCGACTATCTTCCATGCTAGCTAATCGGTATGCTTGCAATGCAGAAATTAAGGGAATCCTAGTTTCTTTCCGGACATTGTACAAATGTACAGGTTCTCTTCTAGACTGTTGAAAAGGCACAATTCGGTCCTTGCACCAAATGGTAGCATGGTTTTCTTCTGACTAGTTCATTCCCAGTATGACGTCCACGTCTCTCATTTGTAGGACGTTCAACCCGTTGGCTCTTAATATGCATGTTCCAAAACAAATTTCTAGGGTTGGACAAATAAGATTCGAGAGAGTTGTCCCACCAGTTGGGGTAAATACACACAAATTGTTCTTAGGTCTCTCGGTACTAATCCCTAGGTCTGGATACAGTCTTCAGATACAAATGAATGTGATGCGCCAGTATCGAAAATCAAAATAACCGGTGACTTGCTTACTAATCCCATAGCTTTCAGGTTTCCCTGATCTTCCTTCTCTTTTGGTTGTTCAAGAGCATAGGCTCTTCCTTGACGTGCTGGCTGCTGAGCTTGTCGATGTTGATTTTGTTTCTACGACGGCTGTTGTTGTTGTTGCGGCAGCTGAGGCACCTGTGAATCGACTTGACTTGAATGGTACGATTACGGATGTTTTTGGGTTTCTGTTGGCCTTGTAGTGCTCGCAGTTGAGTATTGTCTTGGTTGCCTTGGCTTTGATTTCGGAAATCTTGATGATTGTTGCTCTGGCAACACTATGATGAATAGTGTCCCATCTTCCCACAGTTGTAGCAGTTGGCGCGAAGTGCAGTGCATTCCCTCGGATGGTCTCTTCCAGGGGTTGCAGCGTTTGACGGCAAAGTTTCCTTGGCGGTTGTTCCCTTGGCTTTGGAAATTCCTGTGATTTCCAACTTGATTGTTGCAAAAATTATGGCTGCCCTGCCAGTTTCTCCTCTGTCTGATTGCCGAAGTCTATGGAACATCGTCCTGCTTTCATTTTATCCCTGTTCCAGTGGTTGGCTCTGGTTTGTTGGCCAAGAGAGCAGCTCGTAGTCTGTTCTTCAGTGCTGCTTCGATGTTCAAGGCTCGCTGCAGTACATCGGTAAAGTCTAGTCCAGTTAAGCAAGCAAGAGAAGCTTGGATGTCTGTTTTCAGTCCAGACATGAATTGAAGCGCCTTTTTCGGCTTGGTGTTCACCGCGTTCGGAGCATACTTTGACAGACTATTGAACATCCGGTCATATTCCGTTACGGTCATTTCTCCTTGTACTAGGCGGTGGAATTTTGCTTGTTTCTGAACTCGATATATCAGAGGAATATACTTGGTGTATAATTCCTCCTTGAAATTGTCCCAAGTTAGGGCACCTTCTTGTTCCGAAGTGAGCGTCTTCATATGGTTGTCCCACCAGTGTTCAACTTCATCCGTTAACTGGAAGGAAATGCACTGGACTTTCTCCTGGTCAGTGCAGTTGAGAGTTCTGAAAATCCGCTCCATAGATTTGATCCATGTTTCAGCTTTAGGAGGGTCTTCCGTTCTGTCTAGCAGCGACAGGTTCTGTAGGGTAAAGATTTCCCCGATTCTTCTAGGTTCGACAGGAGGTGGTTGCATCTCCTCATCATAGTGCTCCCAATTTTGTTCGGGTTGGGGTCCGTCACCTTGATTTGGATTTGGTCCATCAGGGTTCATTTGAGATTGGCCTCTTCCACAGCCTCGTCCTTGTCCTCGGCCTAGGCCTCGTCCCCAGCCTCGACCTCTAGTAGGGGCTTGCCTGGGCTGCATTCAGCAAAATAGATAATCATTAAATGGACATTCACAACCCTAGGTACGCACAATGCATAAAGGAAATCCTTTTTAGGATTTCACAAATCATAATACAACACTTGAATGGGGTAGGTTATCCTACAATTAGGGTTAGCATATTATAAGGGACAGTACTCCCTTTGTTGTTATGCAATAGCCAATATTATGGATACTACTTTGTCATTATAGTTAAGAATGAAATCAAGTAGTAAGCAAAGCTTAATCACAATATTGATAAATAGATCTGAACGCCTGGAAGGTGGCCAGGTAGCTTTTCATTAAATACTTAGGGTTGCCGCCTTGGAAAATGGCTTCCCCAGCTACCAAAATTACAACATTCGCCTTCTCTCGTGGGAGGCATCCTAATTAAGATTACATTGGTTACATCCGAATAGTTAGAAACAGCCCAACAAGGTGCCTTAGAATCACAAATCCTACAGTTACACTAATAATTATAACACGTATATGCATCTACTTGTCCAGATAAAGGATGGAAGTCAAAAGTCATCATCCGATGAGTTGAACATGCTGACATCGGAGCAGTCGATGATTTCAGGAGAGGTAGCATTCTCCTCGGGCTCTTCATCGCCGTCTTCAACTACAGCCAAAACCTCAGGCCAATTATCCGCCACCCATTGCGGCTCCTTCCTATTGAGGCATTTCAAGGATGGCTTCTCCTTCTTCGTTGGCTTCTTCCTCCACTTCTTCCTCTTCCACCTCTTCCTCCATTTCTTCCTCCTCGTCTTTAGCTTCCTCTTCTTCTTTGGTGGTTTTGAGCTCTTCATCCGAATCCTGATATTGGTCACCTAGTCTTTCCTTCATCTCTTTCTTCCACGTGCCAGACAGCTTCCTCTCATAGTCATAACATTCTTCAAAGTCGTCGGAGTCCTTGTCAGAAATGTAGGGATAGTGGCTACTATCTAATTCCTCATTACTTGGTCCAAGTGATAGATTCTCTTCGGGATCCTCTTCTGAGTCAGACTCGTTTTCTCCTTCGAACACCGGTATCCGGGCTCGTGAAGATCCAGCTTCGGGATCATGTGCCCGTGGGCTCGAATGAGGGCATCGGAATAATGCTTTCTGTGCACAGATGAGGGCTATGAATCCCTTCAGATTAGATTCGTCAGCAGGGGAGTTATCCAGGTAGTTAGCCTACGCCCAAGATTTCCAGTGAGGCGGCAGCAGCTCCACCAAGCGGCGGAGTCCTTCCGTACGGGTCACCCCATGAGGGTGTGTGTCTGCCCATAACTTGTAGAAGTCAGTAAGAACCGGTTTAGAGAGTCGCCATGACATATCTTGTAGCTTTGGAAGTAGCTGACACGACGTTCTCCTGAGGCATTGCGTGGCAGAGGTTTGCGACGAGCAAAGAAGGACTTGGTCATCTACGAACAGGTAAAGTCAAAAGAGTTAATAGGTTAGGCAAAATAATGATAGGTTGCAAAAATTTAAAGGTTAGAATAGCAAAAACAACGTGATTATAAAGGTATTACATCTATGTTCAGCTACGGCGCGTAAGAATCCTATCTTTATACTTGCTTATTCTAGGTCTCGAAAGACGCATATACTAAAAGATGCTTCCTACAAGCATCTAAGTTTTTATAAAAGCCTTGGAAATGATAATTATCTAAAATGCATAAAACTTTTGTGAAATGCAACAATTTATTCACTGAAAACTTGTGATGCAACTATTTATGCATAAAATCTTAATTTGAATGCAACTATATATGCATTGAAATTTTATATTTGCAATGCAACTATATATGCATTGAAATTTTATATTTGAAATAACATATATGCATTATAATTTCATAATCAAGATGCAACTATATATGCATCAACCTACATGATATTTGGATAAGAAATGCAACGATTTATGTATTAGAACTCTTAATATTTTTAAAAGAATTGCAACAATTTATGCAAAACATTTTCTCTTGACATGGCGCCAAATACGAGTGCAGGAGCAGGAGCTGGTAAGGATGTTTTCAACTCATGGAATAAATTGGAGGCCTCGAAACAAGGAGTTCCTCGGTTTAGAGCGAAGGGAAAAAGCAAACCTGGCTTTGATACCACTTTATCATGCCCCAATTTATAAACAAGACATAAATGAGAGAATTGACTAACATCGGGTACGAGACTTGCACTTGGTATATAAATTAATAGGAAGAGTTCGAGCAAATAAGGAAGAAATCATCACACTTATCCCAAGTTAAGCAAAAAATAGTAAAGGGGTGCCTCCTCAAGAAGGGATCGTAACTTCTTGAGTAGACCTAATATCAGAGTATTTAAAATGTCATCAAAAGGCTAACAAAAGATAAAGAGTTTCAGCAGCGGAAAGTTATCAATGAAGTATGTATATGAAGATACATACTTCAACATCTAACTATTACAAAAAGAATCTTCAGCTCCACCTCGACTGTTGCCTCGTACTTTGCTCCAAAAGCTTCTTTTAACTTGCGCATTTTAGAAATAATGTGAGGGGCTAAGTACAGATTGCACTTAGTGCACACATGCCCGAAAACATACATAAATATAATTTTGTCATGCCTTTTAATCGGGTTGCACATGGGGTTTTAAGTTTGAAATCCTCCCATGACACCATAACATTTTATGAATGAGCATGCTCCTTTTTACTTAGTTAAACTATCTGCAATTAATATAATGTAATTGGGAGGCGGCCACCTACCACAGTCACGATGCTAGTCCGAATAGGGCATGACCCCTAACATGTCAGCATCATAGTGCACTAACCCATGATAAGTCTTTCACTATCTGGGTACGATCGATATGACTCGCAATACGCAGAGTCAATATCCACGTTGAATACGCTTGATGTTCTTCTCTAAGTGGGTTTCCTCCACAGAGAGGATAAATAGCAAACACAAAACAGTAGGCAATGACAAAGCAGTTTAAAACAAAACATTTCATTTCATGCTTGATATGCTTTGAAAAGAAAACATCATTTTTATATTTTTAATTTGGCCCACTATATTGGGGTAGAAGAAAGCCCACCTTGAGTAGGTGCGGTTATGAGGTTTGCTGATCTAATAATCGATCTTCTCCTTGCCCTTTCCTATGACATAAGGAATACAAGTCAATCCTCAAGGGATAATGGATTATTTGAAATCTAACTCATCAAAATAGTTCTAGACTCTTAATCGATCTTGGAATTCACAAGTTGAGCCATCGGATAAAGATATGATAGAATGATTCAACAATTTAGTTTGACCAATAAGATAGTCAAATGTTATTTCACTAGCTCATGATTCAAACCGAGCGTAAACTCACTATGAAAGTTTATGGTTCAACTTAATTGAACAAATACGAGGCTTCGTCAATTGACGGAACATTACTTCAAAGAGTATGTTTGAACTAATTTCATAATCAATTGTGAAACATAGCACATTGCTTGAGAGTATAGGAACTCATCAAGTTGTTTCAAGAGAAGATTAGGTCATTATTAATCAGATCGAACAATCGAAGTTGATTTGAATAGAAAAGGTTTTTAAGGGAGTGAGAAGGAAAGAATAGCTCTCTATTGTGTTTGATAGAAGAGATGTCGATTGACGTTGAAGATAAGTCAAATTTTGATGTTCGAAGTTTAACAAGTTTCATTTCTCGAAAAATGTAAGGCATCATCAAATGATTAAATAACTCTTCACAATTGTGATTGGGAAAAATTACGTAATCAATTACGAATCAATGTGTAATTTATTGAGAGTTTTAGAACTCATCTATAGGTTTCAAGTTATTTCGACGAAAGTAATCGAAGAGATTCTTGATCTTAGATAAAAATCAAATTATGAATTCAAAGGTTAAGGTTCAACAAGTTTGGTTTAACAATAAGCTTCAAAGGAAGTCCGAGTTCAAGAGTTCGGTCAAGCAAATCAAGTTGATTTGAATTGAAAAGATTCTCCGAGAAGTTATGGAAGATAATATCTCCTTGTCGATCGATACAAGAAATATCGAACGAAATTGGAATTCAATTAGACGAAGGAAGAATTTAGAATTCAGAAAACATTGTATTAATTGATCGATATGAAGGATATCAAAAGACACGAATGATAAGTCGAATCGATCGAAGAATGAAACTAGAAAATTTTTTTAGGTTTTACGTTTGTGTCGATCGACACGAACATGTTGATATGTATGTGTGTCGACCGAGGAACATGTCGACGAGTGGGTGTTTGTGTCGATCGACTTGAAGAAGTGTCGACCAAGAACGTGTGTGTTGATCAACACCAAGCATGTCGATCGACATGGAAGTCATGTCAAAAATTTACAATTGTGTCGATCGATACGAATGATCGATGCTTAAAATAATTTGAATTGATGGTTGTATCGATCGATAGGATGTGTGTCGATAGACATGCTCTGTGTCGATCGACACGCACGCTGTCGACTGAGACAGAGGCTAAATGCCTTCGGCAAATTTTTCATATTTTGGCTCAAACGGTTATCCGGGCTCCTCCAATCAATTTCTGACAACACCAAATGGTTCCTAAACATATATAATGAGTCTAAACATGAATTTAAACATTAAAACATGTTGTAATCGAAACAAAATCCCTATATCTCCAAGTAGAGCAAATATACCAAAAATTCTCCAAATCCACTACAACTCGATTCCTAGGTCGATATATCAATTCTAGGCTCATAATATAACATGCTACACATGCATACGTACTTATAAACTCAACATAGGCCTAGATCATGCCATTTATCAACTAGGGTAAAAATGACAAACATGCTAATATTCAAGAAATAGCTAGAGAGAGGTTCGATCTATACCTCTAGGATGTTCGTAGAGCTTGGATAGCTTGATCAACCCTTGATATCTCAATTTCTCACTTCAAAACAGAAAGGAAAAAGATTCTAAGGTCGGAAATTGAAAGGAAACGAAGAGAGGGTTCCAAAAAGTTATAGTTTTACCTTGAAAACCCCTTGCCGGAATTTCGTCGAAGCTCGTCGAAGTTGGTTACCGGAATCTCGCCGGAAAACTTGGAGTAAAAAATTGAGAGAGAGTGAAGAGTAAAATTTGTAAATGAAGCCTTCTATTTATAGAAAGGGAGAAGGGTAATTTTGGAATTACCAAAATTTAAAAAGGTGAAAGTGGTTGTCATTCGCTTGTCACATCGGTCACTTTAACATCTCTTCGTATCGACTCCACATCTCTTCGCATCATTGCACGAGAGATCGTAATACTTCGTCTACTCGCGAGTATTTATCGATAGATATTATCCCGATATAAAAAATGTCGGGTCGTTAAATAAATTATCGATGCCCATTATATTAATTAATAATTAATTACTCCTCTTTATATAAGAGTGACAATTAAATAATGTTCAAAATAATAAATTTCCAAATTAAATCGATTACATAGCTTTGAATTAAATTCGATAACAAAATATAACTTCAGAAATTCGATAAATACATTTAAAATTTACGATGGGCGTTATAACATTAACAAATTAAATAATCTTACCCGAAATTCATTTGAACTGTTCGCAGTTCGGGTCGAAATAATATCATTGTATTTGTTAGATGTATTTCCTTAACTTTCTAATGGTTCATTGTTACCATGACATTCTGACATTTGAGCTTGCAATAGAGCGATAGTTGCAGCTTGTGCTTCAAGTTGTTCTTCCAGGGTCTTAAGTCATCTTTGTTGTTGAACGTTATCACAAACTAGCTTGCTGCGACTCACCCTATATAAAATTCATATTACTAATTCAAAAGCAACAAAGAACTAACCAACTTTTCATAACTAACCATCTAAAACAATCATAAAAAATAAGAATTTTGAGAACTAACCAACTTTTCAGCCACGACACTATTCGATGGTGTTCCATCAGAACGACTATAGACTTTGCCAAAGATTTCTACTCTAGTTGGAGAGCGCCCATAATCCTTTGTCTGAGAATTAGAATTCTAATACTAGTGAACCATGTTATATGGAAAGCTTCAATAATAACTACTTATATAAACAGAAATAATACCAATTCATTTCGAACATCCGCAAAAGAAGTCTTCCCAGTAGTGTGGGTTCATCTTCTTGCTTTTTCTAGCTTCCTTGCAATGTTTGCTTACACCCTGAACAAATTAAATTTGGTTACTAGAGAAATAAGATGGTGTAATAATATCACCTATGCATCATCGGTTCCCCAGTATTTCCAGAGCTCATTCCACTGATCTTCTTTAACTCTTTCATCCTCGTTAATTTTTGCTTCACTAACTGGTAAAGACATATCATAATATTTTGACTTCAATTCTGCCTTCCAAGTTCTCCATTTTTTACTAATGGAACATAAAGTCCATTTCACAAGTTCATCAGGAAACTCAAATCTTTGCTAGAATCAATTACAAAAATATTAAGTAATTATAATTTATTGACATATATTGAGAGTTACAAAGCAAAGATAGAACTTAAATTGATTACTTCCAATATATCTTTCTCATACTTGGTTTCAACTTCACTTCATGCATCTTTCACAAGAGGACAATATGTTCCATTTCTAGCCAAACTTCCTAAGAATTCAGTGAATTAACTTTTTCCACTTGTGATGTTGCCGTCTTTGTCTACCATTTTTGTGATCTTTGGTAGACATCTAGGTCTTCCCCAAATTTTTGACATAAATGTAGGACCTCGACCTTTCTTTTTTGAATGTCCTAGCTGGACACTTGAAGTTGAACCTATCCATATATTCAAAAGACTTAGTTTCACAATTTCTTATTTTCTTCTATTAAAGAATTGGATTTTTAATGAAACGAAATAAAATAAAAACACAACAATACTTTAGCTGAGAAAACAAGTTTAGCTTCATATAATAACAAATATCATCTAACCTGCATTATGACTTGTTGGCTGCTGAATTGAAGTTTGCTCATTTGATTCATGAATTATATCCTCTTGAATTGCACTATCTTCAATTGCACTCTCTTGAACTACAGGCTCTTTGCTTCCAATATGAAAAACATTATGCTCATTTTGTTGGTTCTCCATCAATGATGATTGCTTCAGAGTAGTTCGTGAATCAGAGTTAGTAATTTTTGCGGTCCGTGATGTTACGATACCATTAATGAGCTCCTCCATTTGATCACTCGTTAACTGAACCCTCCTTCTCTTAGGTAATTGAGTTCCTGATAGTAATAAGAAATTATATTAGAAAAAAATACTATAGAGATTCATAATTTATATTATGTAAATGAATACCGAGATTATTGTTGGTAACAAACTCCAGTGAAGTTTCTCCATGCAATTCCCTCTCAAGTGTACGATGATGCTGATGATGAGTATTTTTATCCACTAATCCATGAATGTGTTCCATATTTTTACGGGGCATCCCTGATACGAGTAACTTCAATAAGTTAAGAAAATAATAACAAATAGAAGACAATAATAACAATGATAAGATAATCTGCAATATTTAATAAATGGTAATTAAGTATAAATATAAACGATCATTTATAAAAAAAATTATAGAAAAATGATAAGAAAATCAATCATGGAATAAAAACATGGTAAAATAAATCTATATTCACACAAAAATTGTCCCACGTCGACTTCCAACCTTTTTTATGAAAAGTTTAATTAAAATATTAGTTGTGAAGTGGGCTTGAGTTGAGTTTCAATTGTGCTGTAATGGAGCAGGGCTGACAAAAATAAGAGGGATAGAGTGTTATCTCTTTGTGCCTAAGGACAGAAATGAGAGAAACTACATTTGTGTTGTAATGGAGCAGGGCTAACAACATCCAAGAGAGAGAGGTATATGATTGTGGCTCATTCTGTAGCTTGAAGTGTGAGGTGGGCAGCATAATGTGAGATGGGCAGCATAGGCAATGTGGACCTACACTAGAACAAACTTTCAAGATTTTAGTGAAGTAAGCAAAATAAAGATACCTTCAATGAGCTCATTAATCTGGTCACTTGTTAATTGAAATTTTATTTTCTGAGTTCCTGAGAGCAATAAAAACGTTAGATTGAGTAAAAACTTACTTTAGATATTCATAATTATTGCACGGTAAACGGCTTGAGTGAAGTTTCTTCAATAAAACACTATATTGAGTAAATACCAAGATCGTAATTACTAGTAAAAAGCTCGAGTGAAGTTTCTTGGTGCAATTCCCTCTCAAGTGTACGAGGTGCTCGAGTGTAGTTTTTGTCACGAACCCTTGAATACGCTCCATATTCTTACTGGGCATCCCTGATATTAGTAACATTATTAAGTTAAGAAACTAAAAACAAAATACAAGACAATAATATCAAAGATAAAACTAAATAGATCTTTAATAAATGGTAATTTAGCATAAATGGAATAAAAGACATGTCAATTAATGCTAGATGGAGTAGTTATATGCTATATGTAAGGATATGAATAAAAACGTACAATGCAATTATCCAACAGCTGAACAAAATTTCTATATCTATTTTGGTATCTTAAGCTAAGAAATTTAACGAGTTTCTCAACCGTTGCCTTAACCATATCACGATTCTTAGAAGAGAGTTCACCATTAAAAAACATCTATAGAAAGAATTAACCACATCAAGAATCAGCAACCAGAAACTCCATCTCATAGTGCTGATAATTATGTATTTCAAACCATCCACTTTTCCTATTACTCAAGATCAAAAAATTTTAAACGATTCAAAACTCCAGTATAAGGAATGATGTGTCATTATTGAGGAAACAAATCCAACATTTGATTCAGATAAACAAACATAGGAGAAACAAACAAATCATACCTTCAATAAGCTCATTAATCTGATCACTTGTTAGTTGAAATCTCTGTTTCTGAGTTCCTGGCAACGATTAAACATAAGATTGAATAAAAAAACTTCAGATTTTCATAATCTAAATCATGTCAGAAAGTACCTGGAGTGTAATTAGTAGAAAAGGGCTCAACTGAAGTTTGTCCATGTACTCTCTCATATGTGCGAGGATGCTTCTCAAGTGCACGATGTTGAGTAGCTTCATCCACTAACTCATGATTACGTTTTGTTTTTTTACGAGGCATACCTGATGGGTTTTGTATACTGAAAGCATTTATTATAATGAGTATACAACGGTTTATTTCTCCTATCTGTTCTCTTATCTCACCGATATGGACGATCATACGGCGTGTTGTAGATCGCAGAAGACAGTATGATCACTTGACCTAGTGAGACATAAACCTGATCACAGCTAAGACAGCGTATGAGGATACGTCTATCCGAATGGCTGCGGCATAGTCAGAATAAGTAGTCTGTCTTGGTTAGTTGACATGCTGGTACGCAGAGGTGGCGTATTGATGGACCGCAGTGAGATGTATTCGTTTATCTGACATAAGCGAATACAAGATCTCGTTATATTGATTGAGTCCAAACTCTAACGAAGGTTCAGGGGTTTGCACGAGTTGACTTTGGCTTTGACTTGCCATGGTGGAGAGCCTAAGTAACGTGCTCGTATATCCGCATCTTGGGTAACAGCAGTTCGTGTAGTACCGCTTGAGACTAGGTTTAGGTAACCATATCCGAGTAATAGGATGGGGACATTCCCTGAGGAGCTTAATAACATTCATCATGCCAAAGTCCTGCAGGCTGATTAAGTTCAGGCACGAGTGATAAGGTTTGAGTGGTACTACTCAGGAATAATAAGATATTAATTAATTGTAGTTAGAGCTTGTCAGAGGCTCCAATTAATTGATGAATGTCCGGTAACCTTAAATATGGGGATTCTCAATTAATGCAACCCGTTCTCATAACGTGGTAATAAAGGGGTAGGTCAGTATTAATTCTGTGGTGAAAAAGAATTTATATTAATTAATTAATTATGTCCTGGGTTGTGGACATGGGAATTAATTAATTATCGGCCCACTTTATTATTTGCATTAGGTCCCAGGTCTGGCCCAAATAAGTGTGCTGAATTGAACCCAGGAGCCCACTAGGGTTTGTAACCCTAGGTCTATAAATAGACCTCTCACTCTCTGAAACCCTAGCCACTTCATAACACAATTTAAAAAACCCTAGATCTAAGAGAGTGAGAGAGAGGCGCCAACTTCAGAGGGAGAGAGGAGGAGAATTTCGATTCTGGTCCTGCTCAAGTCACAGATCTACGGAGTCCTCACCAGTAGTAGATCTGACCCGCACCTGGATACAGTACTTTTTTTTTTCGATTTTAATCTAGAAATTAGATCTCTAATTTTCATTTCTGCAGATTAAATCGGATTGCATGGTTGATTTCAAATTGGAAATTCAAACACAAAAGATCGTTTCAGACATGACGGAATAACGGTAATTCCTCAATCCACGATATTTATTAAATTCATTGGAGCATGCTAGGTTTTTGTGAATATTAATTATGAGCAATATCCAAAAATCGATCCGGTTCAAATCGGTTTTGGTGATTCGGTTCACGGGAAAACCCTACAACTGGTATCAGAGCCAGGTTTCTGATTTATGGCTCTGTTGTTCGTAATTAAATTCAATATGCATGTATGGATTTATTGTTTATTGTGGATGTTTGGTTTTTGTTCCTCGTGGCAACCCGTTGATTCAGCCCGCGGTGGTTTATCCGTGTAGGGCTGAATTATTTTTTGTAAAATCACGAGAAAATTCGTGATTAGATTAGATTCAAAAAATTGTAATAGAATAGATTTTCTGTATTTTTCAAATTTTGTATTGGACGGGTCGAGGACGAAGAACGAGGAGGGAGCCGACGAAGGGCGGTGCACGGCGGTGGCAGGAGGCCACACGCGCGTGCATGGTGGACGGCGGCGATGGCGCGGTAGGTGCGCGGCCGGGGTGTACGGAGCGTGTGTGGCACGTGCGGGCAGCAGCCACGGCGGCCTGCGCGCACGGTGCGCGCGCGCAGCGGTAGTCCAGCGGCGGCGGCGAGCGGCGATCGGCTGGCGGCTGCGGTGGTCGTCGTCGGCTGATGCTGTCCCATCACGGTGGCTTGTGTTTTTGATGGTTTGTGCAATCCTGTGTAACCTAGGGATTCCATTAGGGTTAGGGCAAATCATCAGATCACAAAGGCCTAAATCCCAGAAGATTTGGTGTGTCCAGATTTGAAGGCCCTTGAAGATTTCGAAGATTTGAAAAAAGATTTGGATTTATCCAAAATTAGATTCAAATTCAAATTTGTAATAGGTAGAATTTATTTTCTATTTTGTGGGGCCACGAGGAATTTTTGTTTGCCTTAATTGTCCTCGTATGATATGTGATTTATTTATGTGCGCAATTAAACATGTGTAGATAATAGGAAAAGCATGATTTATCGCTTTTATTATTTACAGTTTTTCAAGCATGCTTACGTGATTAATTTCTAGTTGGATTATATTTTGGGAATTTTCGGGCTTGTTTAATTACATGCAAAAATTTGGAAAATATAATAACAAGGAAATTATGTGTGCGCATAAAGAAACCTTTTAAAAGAAAAATACTAAGCAGATTTTTTAAAATCAATAGACCTCCACAAAGCAGTCCGAGGCTGTAAGTGTATCTCTCGTTCTAGTAAACATCTACGAGTGTAGCTTGCTAGTTCCTAGAGATGCATGGGTACGGTTGTTGGGATTTCTAGACTAACAATTTAAATCATGTGAATAGTGGGAGGGTTTTGCGTAAACGTCTACGAGTGTAACTTTTGTAGATCTATTTCACAAGTATTCTAGGATTGATTTAAATTATAGATAACAAAAGCTTTAAGGGCTATGCGGTATGGTTACGTGCCATGCTAAACTGTCTCTTTTGGCCGGAGTTAAATTTGTGGTTAATTGCTTAGAAGCATCTTAGAATATAATGCAAGAATTGCATCCCTGTTCTTGAGAGATGGCTTGGTCTAAGGTCTTCCCTAATTATTAATTTCTAGTGTCAAAAGCATCCTGACATGATAGTGAATTTAAATGGATTGGGGCTTAAAACCCGCAGTTCTGGTTGAGGGTGACATCGTAAACGTCTACGAGTGTAGCTTGCGGTGGGAACTCTTGGGCAATTAGTGGAAAACATTTGTATTTGATTTATTAAAAGATTTTCAATGCATTTGTTTTCGAAGTTCAACATGTATGTTCTTATTTAAGATTCTTTATTGTTTCAGATATGTCTATGTCTAATGTCATCAATATTCTAGCACAAAACACTCTAACTGGTCCAAATTTCCTGGAATGGAAACACAATCTCGAGTACCTCCTGATTGCAGTAGAACATATGTTTGTTCTGCAAGTACTTCGTCCCAAAGTGCCAACTACTGAATCCAGTCAAATGGATATAGACTTTTATAACAAGTGGGAGAAATCGAACAATGTAGTCAAGTGCTACATGATAACCACTATGTCGAAAGTCTTGCAGCAGCAGCATCAGCACCATAGGGACACCTATGACATCATGACGAGTCTGGAGGCGACCTATGGGGAAACTGATAGAGCCGTCAGGTTCAATCTCATGAGGGAAATCGTGAGTAAGAAAATGACTGATGGCACCTCAGTAAGAGAGCACGTAGTTACCATGACTCACCTCATGGATGAACTAACTGTGCATGGTGGAGGTATCAACGCTGAGGCTAAGGTCGATATCATACTGAACTCTCTACCCAAGTCCTTTGAGAGAACAAGAAAGAGTATACTCTTAACGAGTTGCTCAATGACTTGATGGCAGCTGAATCAGTCATGAACCCTCAAAAGGTTGCCTTGGCTACTTCTGGTAATGTATCTGCTGTACCGAAAAGTATGAAGCGGAAGAAAGGGATTAAGAAGTGGGCCAAGAAGACACCTGTGAAGGATGGTGGGGCTAGGAAAAAGCCTAAAGTGGCGACTGAAAGGGACAGGTGCTTCAGGTGTGGTAAGAAAGGACACTGGAGGAAAGATTGTCAAGCCTACAAAGCTAGACAAGGTATGCCATTTTGCATTATAACTGTAAGCATGATTAGAGTTAGTTGTTGCTCTTCTAGAGCTGTAAGCACTGACTTGTTGATCATGTTGTTGTACTTTGCAGGGGACCGTGCCGACAAGGCTGGTGAGTGATGGCAAGAAGATACCAAACTGGATGAAGGCAACGTTTTATGATGGAGCTTCATTGAGTTTTCTTTTCCTTATGTTTTGATGAATTAAGTACATTTGAGAGTTTATTTGT
>JAPKLW010002528.1:0-80904 GCA_026898455.1 Plectranthus barbatus
AAAGGGGAACTGGAACCTCCAAGAAACGTTGGTGGATGTAAGGCACACAGATGATCGATTCGGCTGTCACTTGGTGGATCGCCTTTACGAGTAGATTTATTTTTTTGTCATATGCGATTATCATTGTTATTTTAGATGAGTGTCATTATTTTTGAATAAATGTATCATTGTTCGAATTCCTGTTTAATGGATTGATAATTATTTATTTATTTTCTACATTGTGTGAACTCAGTTAATATGTAGCATTGTACGCTGTTTATTTTATCATTGTTACCTGTATTAAATATCATTTTATCACAATTATCGTTTTAATCTTAATTGATTTATAATACACCTTTAAGATCATTGTTATCTTTATTCAATATCATTGTACGAATAATTCAAATTGTTTATACATTTAACGATAATATATTAGTGAAAGTTGACATAATAACCTTACAATGACACACAAAGCCATAAACAATGACACACAAAGCCATAAACAATGATAAAGATTAACTTAAGATTATGGAATAAATCGTGGTGCATTTTCTCTTTCCAATTTATATGATAATAATGGAAAAAATCGTGGGGCATTTGATTTGGTAACTGAATCCGAAAAATCAGCATGTAGATTTAATTCCATTTCAATTTTTCCTATTTAGGACTAATTTGCTCTTTCAATGATAGAAGAAGCTAGCAACAATGATAAATGGCAACAGAAAATTTGGGACGTCTATTTTCAATATTAAGGGCTGGATTTTGGTCTCTGTTCATTCATGGACACAGGTTCAGCCATGTACGCACCCCTATATATATATATGGAGCGGATCAGGTAAGAAAAAGTCCCCAGTGAGAAAAAAGAATGAATCATATCCATCAGATCTTAATAAATCAATGGTTGATATAAAATCAAGCAATAAATCAAACACAATCAGGCTACACAACAATCAAGCAACAACTAAAACACAATCAAACAATTGCTTGATTGTGTTTTAGTTGTTGCTTGATTGCATATCAACCATTGATTTATTTAGATCTAATGGATAGAATTTATTCTTTTTTCTCACAGGAGAATTTTTTCTCACATGATCCCTCCTCTATATATATATATATATATATCCAACTACAACACATTAATTGTGGATGAGATGATGTTTATTTGTGAACCTCTATTTACTCCATTAAGTGAGGTGGTGGAGGTGTTGGTTAAGTGCAAGTCTAAAGTTTTCCAATTTCAAATAAAAAAGACAGATAAAATAGGAAAGGAATCAAATATCATATAAACAAATTTACCTAACATTCAATATTTGAATATACGTGTGAAGATAAACTCCTCTTGTTACACCTACCTCCTTAGAAAAATTTATATATATATATATATATATATATTGTTTTTTTATAAAATATATTTTAACATTCTTTTTATCGAATACATTGTTATTATGTGTTAAAATTGTTGGCCTTCTTGACCCAAAAAAATATAAATAATTAATTGATGGAAAACACATTGATAAAAGAGAAGAAAATATAAGGGAGTTTTAGAGTTTTATTTCTTATAATCAACTGTTACAAAATTTTTGAAAACTAAATTAATTTCTGCTCTATAAACAATGAAAATTATTTCTCCTATTTAAAAGAAAACTAGAATAGATAAACAAGGAAAATAAGATAATTTAGGATATATCTATATCATTGAATTAGATTTCTTTCAAAACTAGATAAGGAAACAAAACTTTCCAAAAATCGAGTAAATCTTCAGCATTCACCCCTTACTTTGGTTCAAGGTCTTTGACTCTGAGCAAATGTTGCATCACTACCAACTTCGGTGTTGGTAAGGCTTTTGTTAGTGCGTTGGCTTTTTGCTCATCAGTTTGACGAACTCCACCTCGATCTGACCTGCTTCGATACATTTTTGAATGAAGTGATACTTCGTATCGATGTGCTTGCTTCGATCATGGAATATTGGATTCTTCATTAGTGCGAGTGCAAACTTGTCGACGAAGAGCTTCACTGTCTTCGATTTCAAACAATCAATTGGAACAACAATGCTTTCAGCCAAAACGCTTGACATGCTGCCATGAACTCTGCTTCGCACGTCGAAAGTACAACTATCTATTGCTTCTGCGAATTCCACGAGGCAAGACATTCATTGATATAAAACATGTCTCATGTGCTTTTCCGATCATCTAAGTCACTTGCAAGATCGCTGTCAGAATAATTCACTATCTCTTCATCACCTCCTCCTCTTCGAAACACTAGTCTGAAGTGCATAGTGCCTCGAAGGTATCGTAGCACTTGCTTCACTGCCTTGTGATGCATCTCTGTAGGTCTCTTCATAAATCTGCTAGAAACTCATGGCCTCGTGTGAAGAAGATAGCATAGACTGCCGATGACTCTTTGATATTATGTCTCATCGAATGTCTGTCCATAGAGATTTTTGTGGAGTTGAGCCCTCGGCTCCATTGGTATTCTGGTAAAGTTACATTTAAGCATCTGAACTGGGTCATCACCTTTTTTGCATAAGTTGCCTACTTGATCGAAATACCTCCCTCTAACCGAATCACCTCGATTCCAAGGTAGTAAGATAGCAATTCAAGATAACTCATCTCGAACTCCCCCATCATCGGCTTCTTGAAAATTCCGACTGCCTTCGGATCTTCACCTGTCACGATCTCATCATCCACGTAAATACTAACTATCAATCTCAAGTCAGTGCTACCTCTTGTGTACATCTTGTGAAACCTATCTATTTTAGACTTCGATCAAGCTTTATATTCTAAGCTCGAGGCACTTGTTGTTAGGAAATTTCCTTATTTTTATTATTGTGTTTTGGTGGGTCAAAGTATATAAAAGTCATCTTAGATAGTTTCAGCATAGTCGAAAAATGTAAAGTCCTGTATAGGATCTTTTATTGAGTTGTAAGTTAGAGCTAATCTGAAGACTAGACTGACCAATCAGTCTAGTATGCGCAACAAACTAAACAGACAAAGGTTCGAGCCGAACTTACAAGTCTGGATTTATGAGTCTAGCTGAAGAATTTAGATTTTGCCAAGTACGGATCCAAGAAGTATGGCCTCATCAAATACGCCATACTTACCAACATAGGGACCAAGCATACATCAAAAGATGAGATCATCAGTATGGACTTGCAAGTATGACGGCACCAGCATGGACTTCCTAGTCTAGTTCCCAGCGCATGAAGACAAGAATAATCGATTGAGGAACGTACTGAAGAAGTACATAATTTAAGGATTGGAGATGCCTTGTACAAAATTTTAAGTTTCGTTACATAGGATAATAAGTCCGAGATTCCTTAAACTGACGAATACTATCGTTTAGACACAAAGACGAACCGTCATTGTCACTGTCAGAAAAAAGCGGAGCAGGCGCAGAATATCTGGAAAAACACCACCTATCCTAGCTCAGAAGCCAACAGAGACATCCGATTCGACATCTTCGAATTTGTCACTAACGGACATTTATTTAAACATTCTATCTCACGACTATAGATATCGGAGACTTCAACAAGAAGAAGATTATGAATACCGAATCAATTTTTACAAAAGTCGAGTACGCGAAAGCTAATAAGGATCAAGCTTACCAAATCATTCAAGGCTTTCTTAAGCTTTTTCGTGTGTCACCTTAGTGAACACGAGATTCAGAACATTAGTGTTCTGGAGTTATTTCTTGGTAATCTTTCTCTCCAAGAAAGATTACGACAGTCAACTACGTCTTGTACTCTGATTCTTACGGGTAACCTGCTGTCAAGGAGACAGTTCAAGAGAGAACTATAAACGCCCTATTCCAGATTTAATATCTCTATTTATTTTGTTACTTAATTTATGAATTAATTTTTTTGTAATGGGGGCATTTAGGTAAGTTAAACATGGGGGACCACAAAAAAATCTCATATCACTTTCATCTCAAACTTACGTATTTTTTCTTCAGCATATTATCTCTCCTCTAATTTTCTATAAAACTTGAATTAATCATATCTCACTCAATTTAAATTATTTTAACTTACCGTATATCAAATTAAAGATAATTTAATTATCTTTCAAATGAAATCACTATTGCATATATTTTGAATAAGATAATCGTAGTAAAAATAAGATACTACAACTTTGCATATGTAGATAATGCATATTTACAAGCTTAATAATGCAACTTACATATGAAAATATATAAACATGCAAATATGCATTATCTAAGCATGTAAATATGCATTATATAAGCCTGTAAATATGCATTATATACCCTTGTACAATTGCAGTATAATAATCACAAGGATTTTAAGATTTAGATTACTTTAAAACCAGACATATCGAATCAAGCCACGGACGAAATATCGAATGTAGTTTCAGAGTGAGGTTTTTACGATTTTTGTGGAGAATGCAATTTCTAATCGTTATTCATTAAAATTCAAAATTATTAAAAAGTAGTGATAATGGAGCATAATATTAGGGATAATGGAGCATAAAATTAGGGATTTTTGTAGATATAATGAGTGTGAAAAAGGATAAAAATAATTAATTTAGTAAAATTCAAAATCCAAAAAAAGCAGCAATAATGAAGCTTAAAATTAGGGATTTTCCTATTTTGTAGATTTAATGAGTATGAATTATGCCATTAATGCCTTTACTCTGCAACTATAATTAGGTCGCTGATGCAACTTTTTAATTTCGGCAAGAAATTGATCTTAACCGTCCAAAGGCCTAATTAGATGGATCAGATTCATTCTCTTCTCTCATCTAAGGGACCACTTATGAAATTAACACACCCCTATATATATATATATATATATATGTATGTATATATAGGTGTAATCATATCACAAGTGAGCTTTAGATGGGAGAAGAGAATAAATCTAGGCCTTTCATTTTGATTTTTGAATGATCCAGATTTTTTTATTTCATTTCATTTTTTAATTGTTTTGATTAATTTTTAATTACCTAAAGGGTTTAATAGTAATTATAGATACCAATTAATTTGTTTCCATAACTATCTCCTAATTTTTCTCCTAATTCTCAATTAATAAATCCGCAAACAACGACATGCGACCAGGGTTTGCTATCCTCTTGTGGCTGCGGTCCATCGCTCAGGAAGTCCTATACCGACGACAAAGTTCTCAAGAATGTTGTGATGATAGTGCACGGCTGTTTCCGGGTAGAATAGACAATAATGTCAAGAATCAGGAGCACGTAGTTATGATTAGGAAATACAGAGGAAGATGGGGCAGTTCGTCGTCAAAAGGGTGAATGACAATAATCTTCTCTCTAGCCGTCATCATTCTCCCACCATCTGCCGACATTGTCGTCCTCTCTCTCTCTCTCTCTCTCTCTCTCTTCCGCTAGAGACGACGTCGCCACCTCACCCGGCCAAAACTGAACCAATTCATTCAAGAATCTCTTACATCATGTCTTCCCAACAAAAAAAGATGTTGGGAATTTGATATTACAGTTAACAACACCAAAATTGAAGAAAGAACTCGACAGAGGAGTGAGTGTTGTTAATTTTTGCCTCAACAATTTAATTGTTTATTTAGGGACTTTTTTTATTTTTTAGATATAAGTTGCATTATTTAAGCATGTAAATTTGCATTATATATGTCTGCAAAGTTGCAGTATTTTTAATGGGATGATTGAAGTTTTTAGAAAATAGCTATTTAATTATTTGATGTAAGTTGCATTATTTAAGCCTGTAAATTTGCATAATATACGTCTATACAGTTGCAGTATCTTTAAAGGGATGATTGAAGTTTTTAGAATATAGATGTTTATTTCTTTGATGTAAGTTGCATTATTTAAGCCTGTAAACTTGCATTATATACGTCAATAAAGTTGCAGTATTTCGTAGTTTGATTGAGGTTTTAGAACATAGTTATTTACTTTTCAGATGTAAGTAACATTATGTGAGCCTGTAAATATGCATTATATATGCATGTACAGTTGCACTATTTCATGGATTCATTGAGGTTTTGAGAACATATTTATTTATTTTTATTATATAAGTTGCATTGTGTAAGCTTGTAAATATGCAATATTTACGCATGTACAATTGAAGTATGTTTCAAGGAATGATTGAGGTTCTTGTGTACATAATTATTTTTAAATATTATGGACAATGCAATATTTATATTCTAGATAATGCAATCGAATATAAAATAAAATGTCACTAAACCTTGTTAAATTAATCTTTACCAGCTGATTTCATTGTGTTAAGCGACGAAAATAAATGGGATGAAAAAATTTTAATTTTGATATTTTACGGACTAAAATTTAATTCAAAATTCGAATTTCGTAGAAATTTGGGATTATCCTACATGAATTTATGATTTTCCTATTTTCTTTAGATATAATGGGTGTGAAAAAGGGAAAATTTTTTCATTACAATTCGAAATCACTAAAAAGTAGAGATAATTGAACATAAAATTATGGATTTTCCTATTTTATATATTCATTGGTGGGAAAAAGGATAAAAAAAAATTAATTTTGAAAGATATTTATCAAAATTCGAAATCCCTAAAAAGTAGGGATAATGAAGCATAAAATCAGGGATTTTCCTATTTTGTAGATTTAAGGGGAGTGAAAAATGACAAATTTACCCCGGTAATGCAACTTTTTTGCCTAGATAATGCAACAAATTTTTTGAGGATAAAAAAACATCACAAAGGTTAATTTAATGATTTGATGGCCCAGATTCATTCTCATCTCCTATCTGAGGGGTCACTTGTGACTTTAACGCACCCCTATATATATATATAGGGATGCGATCTAGTGAGAACACCTCTTACCATAAGAAATAAGAACTAATCCTCGCCATTGATTTTGATGAATGTACGCTCAGGATTTTGCTAGATTTTTCGGGCATTTTATCTCAAAAAACCTGAATTATAGGGTATTTTTGTCATTTTGTACTTATTTAAGATTCTGTTTGCATATTCGAACTCAACATGCATTATATATCTAACAAACATGCATTATATACCTAAGAAACATGCATTATATACCTAACATTCATTATATAACTAATAAACATCTTCCTGCATTAGAATATGGTATTACTCTTATTTTAGAACAATATTACTATCATTATACGGTATTACTTCCTCCATTATAGATGGGATTACTTTTGTTTTCGAGAAAAATTATATTACTTTCATTATAATGCGTATGTTATTACTATATAATGCATAACAAGTGCAAATATAATGATAAATGATGATTTCACTGAAAAAAAATATGTGTCATTTTATCTATCATATTCTGCATTATATACTATAAATTCATGCATTATATTGTACAACTGCATTCATTATATAAGAATTCGTGTACTGTTATGAGAATTATGCATATAATGACTAATTTTTATTTTTACGATGATGTTTTAATCGAAACTATAGTGTATTACTTTTATTTTAGAGCAAAATTATTTTACTTACATTATAATACATAAGTTATTTGATTTGTGCATAAGATTAATAATTTTCATTAGTTACATAGTTTACTCTCACTAAAAATGTGCAATAGAGATTTAGTTTAAAAATAATAAAATCATATTATTTTGGTACATTAAAAAATAATTTAAATTAAGAGAATTATGATATTTATAATTTTAAGAGAGAGAAAAATAGAACTATATGCACTAAATATAAGATATTCATATCAAAATTGATATGGAAAATATCTTAATTAATATAGAAAATAATAAATAAGGAAAATTCTCTAATCTTTTAGATTGAAACATATCTATAAATAATTTCCTCAAAGATTCTTGTTATATATAAATTCTTATTCGTGCATTAAACTATTTAAAATTATTGTTATAATGAATATTTGAATGTTTATCGTGTGAACCTTATTTTTAAGGTGAATCGATACTCCGTGGACCGCATTATTTTGACATCGACATGCATTATATACATAGCAAACATTCATTATATACCTAACAAACATGCATTATATAATATAATATTATACATTTATATAATATAACAAAAAATCTACATAATTAAAAATAAGTAATGTATGATCAACATTTATAACATTTATAATATTTTCTACAGTATGCAAAAATAATGAATTTTAATTTTTTTGTTGATCTCGCATGAAAAAATATATTGCATTTATGTATCATATTCTGCATTATATACTATAACTACATGCATTATATTGTGCAACTTCATTCATTATATAAGAATTCGTGTACTGTTACGAGAATTATGCATATAATCACTAATTTTCATTTTTTACGATGATTTTAAAATCGAAACATATGCAATAGAGATTTCGTTTGAAAGATAATTAAATTACCTTTAATTTGATATATGATACATGAAAAAATAATCTAAATTGAATGAGTTATGGTCATTTAAAGATTTAGGATGATTTTAGAGGAGAGAGAAAAATATTACAAAATTACCCTTTAATGCAAGTTTTACTACACAATAATGCAAGACGGGAATTATTTAGTCTTGAGCGTTGGATCACCAATTTAGATGGCCGATATTAGTTCTTATATTCACATGGTAAGGAGAGTTCTCATATGATCACTCCCCTATATATATATATATATGAACATGAAATGTTTCTTTAGCCTAAGTTAGGGGTTATTATTACACCTAAACGGGAGATTCCAAGTACAGACTAATCTAGTTAGAGATACACTATTTTGTGGTATATTTGACTCATCAAAACATCATAAAAATGAAAAAATTTCTAACATAAATTCCTGACAATTACAATAAATTGATATTACATATTAATATATTTAATTAGTTATGAAAAATAGATTGATGCATGAATATAACCAATGAAACATGTATGAATTCATTCATTTTCAGTACATATTAATAAAGTTATATCATAACATTTTTAACCATTCTTTTTAAATATGTTTGATTTTTATTCATTATTATTATATTTAACGTGGTATGATATAAATTATTTTATATATTTATTTATTAAAAATAAAAAGAAGTATATCTATCACAAATTCTTTGAGGTTTAATTTAAAAATTATCTCATAAAAGATATAATAATTGTATTATTTAAAAATTCAAATAGAATAAATTGATGAGATATAATATTTTTTAAAAGTGACAAATATTATTTTGTCATATCTTTTTATTATTTAGTATATATTGGTATAACAGAAGACATAATAAATAAATAATAAAAATTGATATAATATTTTTTGACTAGAACACTTTTTTTACTATTCTCTTTTTAATATATAGATAGGTGTAATAAATTTCCTGAATTTAAAAGTCTCTATTTTAATTAAAATAATATTAATTTACCGATATATTATTATCTCTTTAAATTAATAAAATTTCATGGTCTCAAGATTGTTAATTTATAAAGGTTTTCGCTAGTTGGGTCATCATTTGTATCGATAAACTTTGGAACAATGAATATACATTCAATTATTTTTCTATAGATACCAAAATATTTCCTCATTCATAAAGAGACTATTTCATCTCTTTTTAAATGAATTGGCTTTCAAATAAAAGTTTTTAACTAAAAGATAATTTTTACTAATCTATATTTATGTTTTCTATATTACAACTAAAATTAAATTTAAGATATTAGCACGTGATGATGATAATCTTAGTGTTATTATGTAAATCTAATGTTATCAAGTCCTAATAAATTGAAAATTAATTTTCTAATTTTTTAGTTGTACATTATTTTGGTAGGTGGATTTTCGAACAATAAATTTGTTTTGTTTCATGGATTTTTCAGTTAGCGATAGACTATTCCCTCACAAAAGACATAAATTGAGAGTAAGAAAACTCATAATGCTGAAGAAAAAGATTACAAACCACCGTTGATGATCCTTAGAGAAATTAAATAAAATTGAAAAGCAAAATGGTAATTCTTCTAAAACTTGTGAAACTCAAGTCAAAAACCTTTTCAATTCCTTTCTTTCCCCCAATTTCTTTAGTAAATATGGTATATTTTGTATCTACCACAGTAGTCTTGCCCCATTCTGTCTCCATGCTACCATCGGCTCCAAAATGAAGACACTTGATTAGAGAGGTAGGACCAATGCATTTGTGATAAATGACAATAAAAATTCATGATTACGCATGTTGTGGCTGGGATAGTAGGATCCCGTGGGTGGAAGGAATTAACAACTGAGCTATGGATAGAATCGAGATGTTGATACCCATGCGCCGATATTTATTGTATTATGATTCGACGTAAGAGCATGACATTTTCTCTTAGAAGGTAGCTTCGTATCCTACATTGCGGGATGACGACCTCCGGCCACCTTATTGGACCCCTTCAAAGTGAGCCAAGTCGGTCATCATCCAAAAGAGCATGCTTAGTACTTCAGAGCGGATTGGTAGTCCTTACCTGTGGTCCTTCGAGGGTCGTTAGTGTTTCAGGGAAAGCAACTTAGGAATACTTCTGTGGCAAACTTAAGATATCCAAAGATAGGGAACTTCGTCGGCTACTTTGAGGGAGCGAATAATCTTGGCATGAACTGTCGTGATGGGTTGAGTTTTATTCGTTCTAAGGACAAATTAATTTTAAACCTCAACAGTTATCATATATTAATGATTTTGTGTTGGAATATTTGCTGTTCAAGACTGAGAACTTCTGCAACAAATTAAATCTAGTAATGCAAGTTTTTACAAATAGAACTACAGGTACTGCTAGTGTGTAAAGAAAATAAATAAAAGGAATAAAAGAAACAGCCGAGTCGAGGAATCCCTCTTCCCACAAGACGAATTTGCCAACATAATGCTCATTAACTGGCGATCGTCCTCAAAGGTAAAACGACTTCATCCTTTTCGAGGCAGCACCGCAATCGAAAAGTGTAACACCCTGAAAAATTTTAACCATTTATTATTATTTCAACTTCGATAACTCAAGCTATTTTAGAAATTATTAAGTCGGGTATGACAACAAGATTTAGTCGAAGCGAATCGAGGCCCAATTTCTCTATATTTCGGGCCACCATGTCTTATTGGGCTAAAACATTATTTCTTATAACTATGATTTATATATATGTGGGCACTACTTTATCCTACAAATGTTTTCAAATGAAAATTAAAATGTTTTTATTTTAAAGTATGGTGCACCGTATAAATATTTTGGCACCTTTGCAATTGTTATTGATGATTGTTGAGGTTCGATTTGTGGAAAAAAGAATGGATCTCCTGTAACTTCGTGAAATAATAACAAATAACAACGATAATTACAATCACAACAACAAAATTTTAAAAGAAAGATACGAGAAACAACAGAGGAATAGCAATTTTCATTCGATAATGATAGCGAATTCGGCAGCGTAACAATGCATTTTTTAAGTGTCTAAAAAGATACAAAATTTGGACTCTGCACCTCTATTTATAGGCAATATGAGGTGAGAAGTCGTCTATCCTAACCCTAACATCAGATGGTTACTGTTCGCCGAAAAACTAGGAGCGGCTCTGGGATATTCGGGGTTGGTTAAGACCTCTAACAGTCGTGCGCTTCCGGGCTTCTAGGGTTTCTTCGTCAGGCTCTTCGACACCGAACCCTTCAGGCGGTCGATACCGAGGCGTTAGGCGAGTCGGTGGCGATCTTCAGACTTAGGCATTTTTCGTCCTTCCATCACACCAGGTGGGCCTGCTGCTTTGGGCTAACCGCCACTTGAGCCGATGTGCTTATTGGGCCTGGCCCCAACAATAGCCTCTTTTGACTCCAGGGTCTATTGCAAATAGGCTCTGGAATCAAAACCTTCAATCGGAAAGCTTTACAGAGTGCGGAATTTCATGGCATCCAAGAGACTATCTTCGGGCTCGGGATCCACTTCTTGAAAGGGCAGCTTCGATAGGGAGTAGCCGAGATACTACTCCAGGCCAATACGAAGATTCCTTGGGAATGCAAGCGTATGGTTATATCGGGTGGCACCGGGATGTCGCCCCGTGGGCCAGTGCATGAGTCCGGAGTTCACGCGGGTTAGAATCATTCTGGAGAATGTTCTCTTGCATGGAGCGATACTCTCATGCGGGCACTCTGTTTAGGCTCCGGGGAGCGCTGGCGGGAGGATTTCTAACGGATCGTGAGACACTCATGGGTTTCCAGTGGAAGCCCCTCATTACCGAGGGTAGCGTCGATCGCGTCAGAGTTCTTCCCACGGGGTGAGAGTTGCGGCCTGGGGCCTTTCTGGTCGAGTCGAACTTCGAAGGGGGCAGGGGCTCGAGTGCGAGCCTTGAGCGTGCTCGGTATCGACCCTCGGCTTTGGGTGGTTTTTGATTTTGCTGCCCAAGTGGTAGCACGACTGTAATTATGCCAGACTTCGGGGGCAATTTTGGAGAAGCGAACGGTTTCTTCTTTAAATACGTGGACAATTCCTTACTTCGTCACTTTCACGATTCCAAGCCTCTGACTGTCCCTCTCTCTTTTCTCTCTTCTCTTTTTGATTGTCGTTGCTCCGACGACCGTTACTCCGGCGAATGCTATAGCCCCGACGACTGATCCTACAACTCCACTCTATGTTTTGCTTCCAATACCAGTAAGATCATCCTTCAATCTTTCCCCTTTTTACTTTTCTCTTCTTCGTTCGTGCCATTATTTATTTCTGATCTCGGGGTATGCGCATGGGCTCACCTGGGGTCGTTTATTGGCATCGTCGATTCGTGAGACTTGATTAGCTAGGGCTTACCTTTGTGGAATATTGGTTATATATGTTGATTGATTCGCAACTGCCTACTGTCATGTTTATGCATTAGCTTGTAGGGTCTGTTTTCGATTTTTGATCGTGTTTTGCCTGAATTTTGTGATGTTCTTGGGCTTATTTATGCCTGCTTGGACTTGGTTATTCTCCCTATGGATTTGATTCGGAGTCGTGCCAGTAATCTGATTGAGCTTATATGATTTGCTCCGTTTTCTCTCCCATGATGGGTCTATTTGAGTCCTTTGTGTGTGGATTGTGTTGTATCGCTTTTTGTATATTTAGTGGTACGCAAAATTGGTGTGCCTAACTGTTTGTTGCAAGCTTAAGTAGATAGTCGTTTGCATGGCGTGCTCGTTGTAGGGTGCGTGGTTGGATTAGTCGGGGTAGTTGAGTTTTGTAATTCCATTCTGAATGCAATTTTGTGAGTCATGAGGTATTTTCCCTTTCGTTTTGAATGTGTGCGTATTCGTTTTGCTTTCTTTCGCTTTGTGGGGGACCTCTATTTTTCTTTGCCAATCCGTGTTTCTGTGTTCTTCGTGATTTAGCTATAAAATGGTTTCGGCTGACATTTTTGCGGAGCCATCCTCCTCTTCGGGTTTGACCAAAGATGGGGTCAGAAACTCGCGTGATCGGGAAGCCATCTCCTCGGGTTCTGAGGGAGGACGGTTTGAGCGCGAGCCGCCTATCATAACCTCGACCCTAAGTTGATATCCGATCGGGAGGAGACGGGTAATGACGCGGATGAAGACAGTGAGGACTCGTTCATGCTGATGGTCACAGATATGTATTTTATCAAGAAGGATCAGATCAATCCGGATGACCTGGTTCGGCAGGCGGTGTCCCTCGCCACCGAAGAGGGTGTGAAGAGGAGCTCGAAGGGTGTTTCTTGTCACAAAATGAAGTACACGCTTCCCAAGCTCGAGGAACGATGCTGCCACCCACCACATATCGATGACGTGGCATTCTTTTTACCCATTATAAAGTATGGGATTGCTTTTTCGCCGCACGCCTTTTTCCGAGCCGTGCTTTAGTCCTACGGTTTGGCCCTTTTCCAACTTGCGCCGATCAGCTGGTGCCACATGTTGGGGACACTTCTTGTGTTTTATGATGCCGGGCTCGGTTACCCGACCCTTCGGGTTTGGCACAATTTATATCGTCTTGCTCGATATAAAGTCGGGTACTACATTTTGTCGAAGAGGGATTCTCTATCAGAACCGATGATTACGAAGTGTGCACAGAATACTCCTCGGTGGAAGAACCAGTGGATATGGGTTTTAATGAGTCAAACCGACCCAAAGTTCTTGTCCGAGGGTGGTGTACCCATAAGTTTGAAATTTTGTCCAAGTATGGTGCTCGGTGTGTTTGACTCTTTGGTTACTGACCATATTCCTTGTATGTTTTGCAGGGTATAAGCAGACGATCCTCACCATCGAGGAGAATCACCGTATTGAGGTTGCGTACTCCAGAAACAACCGCGGATCCACCTCGGTTAAGGGTAAGAGGAGTGTAGGTGCGGAGTTGTGGACGAACGCGAAAGGAAAGAAAGAACCGCTCCCACAGGAAATGACCGGTTTATCTCCTGTTGACTTGATGGCAACCATGAACGCGCAGAAGCGCGCTAGGGAGGAGATCTCCTCGACACCGACCGAGGAGCAACTGTTGCCGAAAAAGCAAGCAACTGGAGCCCCAAGGGCGTCTACTGGGCCGCTTCCTGTTGGCTCGGGTAGCACGGACCCTAACGATAGGCCATCGGGTGGCACTTCCTCGGGTCTACCTCCGACTCCCCCGGCTCCTCCGACCCGTCAGACATCGCCATCGAGGAGAGGGGAAGGGACGAGAGGAGAAAGAAAGGGCAGGAAGCGAGTTCTGACTCTAAGGCTCGGTCAGGATCGATCGAGAATCCTAGGAGGCTCGATGTGGTCTTGGCCAACTCAGGCTCGGTGGACACTTCCTCCTCGACTGCCGCCTACGCTCTCCGAGTGAAGAAGGTTCTCGATGGTGAGATTAAAGCTACCGACTTTGACAGTGCCTACGCCCGAGAATCCTTCAAGATGGAGGAGGATCTCCAGCAGGTAGTTTGTGTTTGAAGTTTGCGCTTCAATTTTGAGTCTTGCGTTTAATTCATTGTTTTCTGCATTGCTTCGCAGACCACCCGAAGGTTCGCCATCTACATGGAGAGATTGATCAAATCCCTCGATTCGGCGAGCGAGGGGGTCAGTCGATCCAGGAAGGAGCTCCTTGCCGAGCGAGAAAAGAGGAAGGAGCTCATGGATAAGATGGCAACAGTTCCTGGTGAGCTCAAGGATGCTCGGCTCGAGTCCGACACGTGGCGCTCCAAATACGAGGGACTGAAAAAGGAGAGGTCTGAACTCTCTCATCGATGCAAGCTTTTTGATGAAGAGCTCAAGGCTGCCGCATCGAGATTTGAAGCCAAGCAACAGAAGATGGAGCTCGAGTTGTCGTCCTTTCGGGATCGGTTCCATAAGAGACAAGAGGAGCGGCTTAAAGAGCAGCCGAAGCACAATGCAGAGATCGAGGCTCGGAAGTCAGGGGAGGGGGTTGACATGCAACTTGTCGTGGAGGGGGTTGACATGCAACTTGTCGTGGCCTATCCCTCCTTTAAGATGACGTTCGATATCCTTGTTGCTATGGTCACCAAGACCATAGCCGCTACGGTTGGTTGGCGTTGCCCCCGACTTCAACCTTGAGAACATCACGCGGTCACTGAATCCGCCCTTCTGTTGTTACTAAAGGGGTCGATGTCGAGCTAAAAGAGTCCGAAGCCGAGAAAGTAAAGGAAACTGAGGCCGAGAAGACCCTAAGGAAAAGAAAGCCAAGGGGTTTTTGAAGGACTATGCTGAGAAGACCGGAGCGGGGGGCGGTGATGATGTCGCTGCTGAGGCTAGCTTAGTTGTTGAATAGCTACTGAAAGAAACTTGTATTCGTACTCTTTTAATTCCTGCATTTTTGCTTTTATCTTCTCGCAACTGTGCTTTGTGAATGAATGATGTTTCGTATTTCGGCTCGAGTATTTTGTATGATTCGATGCTTTTACTTCTGATTTACCATGTATCCAATGGTTTGAATGTTTGCCTAGTGGCCTACACGCTTTGAATCTGATGTTGCGTTATGCTTGCATTGCCTGGTTTTTTAATTCTGCTGTCGAGGAGTCTCATGGGTTGATGTCGAGCACTACCGGGCTTCGGTATCGACCTTCATACTTAGCTTCGAGACATGCAGAAGATGGTCAGGGTGGGCGATGCCTAGGCATCGCCCATCCGACGCTCAAGTTAGTAATCGGTCATGTCGAGATAACAATAATTGAAAAGATGCAAAGAATTAGGGTAGAGTAAGCGTATCTGTGTACTAGTGATAGTACTTCTTTAGGTATTTGACGTTCCAACTATTTTGAATTTCTCTCCCTTCCGCTGTTTCAAGTCGATAAGCCCGATGTCCTACTACTTTGGCGATACTGTAGGGACCTTCCCAATTGGGGGCGAGCTTTCCTGCACCGGAGTCTTTTGTGTTTTGGAACGCTCTTCTTAGGACCAAATCCCCTTCCTCGAAACTCCTGAGCTGCAATTTCTTGTTGTAGAACCTTTCGACTTGGCACCGCTGTTGGAAGATTTTGGTTGTGGCGTTGCTCCTTATTTCGTCTATGAATTCTAGGTTGGCTTGGAGTCGTTCAGCATTGGTTTGTTCGTTGGAGTGCTCCACTCGTGGGCTATGAGCGATGATTTCTACGAGTGCCACTACTTCGATCCCATATGCTAAGGAGAAAGGGGTTGCACCGGTGGCAGTTCTTGGGGTGGTTCGATAAGATCATAGTACGGCCGGGAGTTCTTCTACCCATTTGTAGCCGTGTGGGCTTAATTTTTTCTTTAGGGTTGCGATGATGGTTTCGTTTGTGGATTCTACCAACCTGTTTGCTTCGGGATAACGTGGTGTTGAGAAGGTCAGTTTTATCCCGTAGGTGTTGCAGAAGGCTTGCATTCTATCACTGGCGAATTGTTGCCCGTTGTTGGTGCGTATCTCTTTGGGGATCCCGAAATGACACAGTACGTGTTTTCATAGGAACTTGATAACTTCTAGGTCTCGGGTCCTTCCCAGGGCTTCGCCTTCCACCCATTTGGTGAAATAGTCCGTTACCATAAGTATGTGGTCCTTCTGCCCTGTTCTCTTGGGGAGGGGGCCTACTAGGTCCATTCCCCACATCATGAATGACCACGGGGTGATTGACGAGTTAAGGGGTTCAACGCTTCTATGAGTCGATGTCTCGAAGTGCTAACAACTATTGCATCGCTTGACGTGGTCAGCAGCATCTTTTTTCAGGGTTGGTCGATAGAGTTTGTCCGTAATTACTTTATGGAATAACAACCGAGCCCTTGCAAGATTGCTGTAGTCACCTTCATGTATTTCAGATAGTACTAGTTTGATTTCTGGTGAGGTAATACATCGGAGAAGGGGTCCCCCAAAGGATCGCCTGTACAACTTGTCGTGGATCAGAGTGAATCGGGTAACCATTCTTTCGATTCTGACTGCTTCAGTCTTGTCTTTGGGGGTATGTCCCCTGGTCAGGTGTTGGACCAGTGGGTCTCTCCAATCATCCCCGAATAGACCAACAGGGGCGACCTGGTCTAGAGTGGTGACAGAGGGTGACATCAGCCATACCTCGAGGATTGGTCGTCTGCTTCGAGAGGTGCTGGTGGTAGCAATGCTAGCCAGGGCGTACGACTCACGAGGAATGTGGCGGAGGTCCCATTCGTCCATTTTGCTCTTCAGCTCTTTGATTGTGGAGTGATAGAGCTTTAGTCGTTCTTCTTTCGCAGCGTAGGCGCCGCTCATTTGGTTGACGATCAACTGTGAGTCGCTTTCTATGCGCACTTTATGGACCCCGAGCTCTAGGGCTAACTGAATTCCATGGATGAGCGCATCTTATTCGGCCTCATTGTTCGTCGCAGGGAAGTCGAGCCGGATGGCTCGTTTATAGTTCTCTCCGTGTGGATCTATCAATACCACCCCGACACTGTTGCCATGTATGTTGCTAGTGCCATTAATCTATAGCGACCATAGACCGGCGTCAATGTTGGCTTCCATCATGCTGGCAACCTCGCTTTCAGACTTGAGCTGCAAGTTAGTGGAGAAGTCGACAAGCACTAGTGATTTGATAGCGGTTCGCGGTTCGTATTGGATGCCATGGCCGCCGACTTATACGGCTCATTTAAGTAGCCTATCCGACAGATCTGGCTTAGAGAGCACGGAGCGTATAGGGTACGCAGTGATCACCTTGATAGGATGTGCCTCAAAGTAGGGGCGCAGCTTACGGGCAGCATTTACGAGCGCTAGTGCGAGCTTTTCCATTGCGGTGTATCGAGTCTCAACGTCCAACAGGGATTCGCTAGCGTAGTGCACTGGGTATTGTTTGTCATTGGCCTCTCATATTAGAATTGTTCCGATTGCGTGGTCGGAGACCGATAGATAGAGTAATAGCTTCTCGCTGTCTATGGGTTTAGAGAGTAGTGGTGGACTGGCGAGGTAAGCTTTAAGGTCTTCCAGCGCTTTCGCGCATTCATCGGTCCATTCGAAACATTTTTTCCGCAGCGTGTAGAAGAACGGGTAGGTCTGTTCTGAGTATCGCGATATGAAGCGGCTAAGGGCGGCAAGGCGCCTGGTGAGCTTCAGCACATCCTTTGGTTTTTTAGGGTGCTCTATCCCCTGGATGGCCCTGATCTGTGCGGGGTCTGCCTCTATTCCTCTGTGCATCACTATGTGTCTGAGGAACTTGCCAGAGGATACCCCGAATGAACACTTGGCTGGGTACAACTTCATGTTGTATCGTTCTAATGTTTGAAAGGCGTCTTCGAGGTGGATCATGTGGTCTTTTGAGCAGAATGACTTGACAAGCATGTTGTCTATGTAAACCTCCATTGTCTTGCCGATTCCATAGCCTAGGTCATTTTTATCGTTGATTAAAAAGAAATTGTCCGATCCAGTTTTTCCCATTTTCCCTTGTTTTATGATCATCCCATGTTTTATGTTTATTGTTATTTACTCATTAGTTCATGTCTAGGTTAATTAAACAAATCAAATCAATTTTCCCCATCAATTAAATCGAGTTGAGTGTTTGTGCACCTTTACCCCTTCCCTGTGGATCGATACTCGGAGAATACTCCGTTTTATATTACTTGTGATAGTGTGCACTTGCACTAGTGTGTTTCCCACATGTGAACAGAGATGGAAAGAATTATGTTCGAATGAAGAGATCTGAATTTTGAATAGGTAAAGCAATCTCACGACGAGCGAAAGGCCCAGAAGAAGATTGCTAGTGCAACATCGAACGAAGAAGCTGCTGAAGAATTGAGCAGAGCAGCAAAGAAAGGCAAGACAGATGGATTTATATACTGAAAGCATTATGATTGGTATATTATGTACAAGGTCGATTGGTTAATATACTGGGAATCATAAATGTTGCATTTCATCTCCTGTCTGAATTAACAAACATGTGTCGCAAATGCAATTATCCTCTTATCTCGTCGATAGGGAGATCATACGGTGTGTAGAAGATCACGAAAGATCATATGGATTGTTTGACCTAGCGAGATATAAATAGTTATCACAACTGAGACAGTTCCAGGATAAACTATCGGTGTAGGCTGCAGCATACGCAATAATAAGCATCTTATCTTGGATGGCTTGGTATGCTGGTGTGGGGCACACATTGATAAGGACCTAAGTCGAGATCGATTCTTTTATCTAAATTCTGCTTCTCAACCGGGCAACGGATCTGATAGAGAATCTTCACCAAATTTTCAGATCGAGTTGGGATACAGATCAGAAGATCAAATCAGGAGGATTTTTCTTCTTCTCTCTCTCCTTGTTTTCGAAAATAACTGTTTTATTTTCTCAAGATTTATTTCCTCAATCTGTTAGGAATTAAATCTTTGTGCGTGGGAAAGATCAAAGGGAATCTCCGCGCACTCATTCTTCAGAGTTCATCAATCCAGGTATTCCGCATAAACCTTCTTATGCATAATAATATAGGAGCAGGATAGGATCATTCATAGGCATAGCAATTTATTTTTGATATTCCGATTAACGATCCTTGGCAAATGGACTTCGTGATTCAGTTCACGGATCCCTTCAATTGGTATCAGAGCGAGGTTCAATTAATTGACTCTATCGGAAAAATAATATTGCCTATGAATTGCATGATTATTATTATTGAATACATGCTATGGATGGTTTTGGATTGAATTCTATGTTTTTCGTCCTCGTGGTTCTCGGGTTAATCCGCCCTTTTATATGAATTCGTTTTTCACCCACGAGATAAATCCGTGGTTAAATTTAGATTTTAGAATGTAATTAGGATTATTCCATGTAATCTTTTATTTCAAAAAATTAAATCTGTAAAACAAAGAACGAAGAACCGAAGAACACGAAGAACAAAGGGCTGCACGGCGTTGTCACGGCGGGAAGGCCATGCACGGCGGTCAGGCGAGGCGGGGCACGGCGGCAGGGCGCACGGCCAGGCACGGTGGCGGCATAGCCGCGCGCGCGCACGCAGGCAACGGCTGCGCGGCCCATGGCCGGCCATGTGCGGTGCGTCGGCTCCAGACGAGGTCGACGGTGCGAGGGAAGCCAGGGCAGGCGGCCGGGATGGCGGCGAGCAGCCAGGGTGCGCAGGCGCGCGTGCGATGCGGCGGAACCCTAGGTTTCGCGCACGAGCGCGCAGTAGGCCTGCGCAACCCTGCGCGCGCGCCGGCGGCACGTCTCCACCCCTCGGTCGACGTCGGCAGGCGGAGCAGGTGGTGGCGGCAGTGGCTCGGGTGACTGGCGACGCGGGCTGGGGTGGCGACAGGCTGGGCTCGCGTGCTGGGTATGGAAAAACCCTAAGATTTTTTTCGTGGTTCGCGCGAGCTTTCGATCCCATTCTTGCACGACCAGAGGAGGCGGCATGCGAAACGGGCAACGACCGGAGGAGGCGGCATCGCGGGCAGCAACCATGCACGTACGTGCATGGCTGCTGTGCATGCCAGGAGCCCTCACGGCGGCGGCGAGTCGCCTGCGGCGGTGGTTCGCTGGTGGTGGCTCGTCGGGCCAAGTTCTTGCAGGCTATTGGGCTTGCAATATGTGCCTAGGCCCGCGATTTAGTTAATTGGCCCAGTTGTCCAATTTTTTTATAAATCAAATCTTGGAGGCCCAAATTCAGGTCTCAGTCCAAGTAGTGGGAGCCCAATCGAAGATCTGTATTATTAATTTCTACTTGTAATAGTTAGAATTAATTTTATTTCGTATCATGGGGCCACGAGGACATTTTTTATTTGCTTTATTATCTGTCTTCGCATGATATACTTGTTTAATCTAATTGCGCAGCATATAAGCATGTTGTAGATAATAGGAGCACGTTTACTGCTTTTATTTACAGCTTTAAAGCATGCTATGTGATTTATTTTGTGTAATTAATTATAACTATAAATTCGGGGTTCATGCTATGCATGATAGAATTTTAGCAATGTTATAATTATGGCTACATAAAATAATCTGTGCAATTGAACCTTATGAACTAAAAATTACTAAGCTCATAATTTAGTAAGACCTCCACAAAGCGATCCTTTATTGGAAGTGGATAATTTATTAGGTAAACGTCTACATGTGTAGCTTACTTAATTTATTATTCATAAGTTCTAATAGATAGGATTTCTTAAAACAAACATTTAATTCATGTGGGAAGTGGGAGTTCATGCGTAAACATCTACATGTGTAGCTTGCGTATTGAATTTTCATAAGTTCTCTAGGGATTAAATTAAATGAGACAACCTTATTATAGGGATCGGGTGTGTTCTAATAGATCCTTATATGGGAGGGTTGGATTTGGTGGTAAGCTAGCTTAGATGTTATCCAGAGTATAACTCATTTGTGATGTCCCTGCTCAGTAGGATAATATGGTCTTAAGTTAGTCTCCAATTATTAATTCTATTTGTCTAAGGAACCCGGGCATGGATTGGAATTAAAGGACTGGAATTGAAAGATGCAGTGTGGTTAAGTGTTTTGTTGTAAACGTCCACATATGTGGCTTGCAATAGTAATATTTAGGCAAATTGGAGGAAACATTAATATTGCTTTATCATAAGGTTTCAATATTTAATTGTTTCAATAGTTTGCGACTATGTTTTAATTTCTTTTTTAATTTATTATTTTCAGACATATCTATTGCTCACGTTGTCAATCTCTTAATAACAAACCCATTAACTGGTCCGAATTTTCCTGAGTGGAAGTTATGCTTCATGGAAATACTCTGCACTACAAAACATGCCCATATACTTTACATGGACCCTCTAACTCCCAAGTATTGGAACTGTACTGGTTATGAGCGAGTATTCTATGACAGATGGGTAGCTTCTGATGAGTTTGCCCGCAGACTCATCATGAAGATTCTGTCTAAAGAATTAAAGCTCAAGTACGAGAAGTTCGGAACTGCTTTTGAGATATGGAGGGACCTTGTGAAGGTTTATGGGAAGGTGAGGCGAACAGTCAGTTATAATCTTGTAGAGGACATGGTCTGCAAGAGGATGACTGATGGGAGTTCGTTGCTTCTGCACTTTATCAGTATGATGAGGATTATGAGAAAGTACAGAAAGAGAGGTGGACAAGTCAGTAAGCGGGCAGAAATAAACATTGTCCTGCACTCTCTCTCTGATTCTTATGATGATTTCATCAAGTCCCTCGGTACCAGGCGCGAGTTTACTCTTCCTGAGTTACTCTTAGCCCTGATGCGAGAGGAATCTGATCTTAGGGCATTGGAATTTGCTCCAACTTTGTCAGCTTTTGACAAGACAGTTGCTGAAGCAAAGGAAATGCTTAAAAGGTTAGATGAAACTGATTTAGCAGAGGATGTCATCAGGCCATGCAAACGCAATCGAAGTGAAGTAGATTGTCTAATGCATGGCACGGGTAGACAAGGTACGTCATGTGCATTTATAACGGAAACATGTTTAGCATCGGTTTCTGCCCATTCTTGGGTAGTGGATACTGGAGCTACTGACCATGTTTGTTATACTTTGCAGGGGTTCAGGCCGACAAGGCAGCGGAAGCATGACGAGATTACCATCTCAATGGGCAGCGGAGAGCTTGTCTCAGCAGTAGCCATTGGAGAATTTACTTTATGCTTTGAAAACAATGTTTTGATTTTGAGAGATGTTTTATATGTGCCGGTTTTTCGGCAGAACTTAATTTCAGTTTCCAAGTTATTTTGTGATGGATATTCAGTTATTTTTTATAGTGGAGTTTCTATCATTGGTAATAACGGTGTTATCTGTCATGGCAAACTGATTCACTCTCTCTATATCATTGATTGTATGCATAAATCTTCCGATGAGGATCAAACATATCTCTGGCACTTGAGACTAGGTCACATCAATCTAAAGAGGATTAAAAGATTAGCATGCGATGGGCTCTTGGATTCTTTCCAAGTGGTACCGCATCAAATATGTGAGTCCTGTATAGAAGGAAAGATGACGACCAGGCCTTTTAAGGCAAGTCAGTCTCGAGCAGAGAATGTGTTAGAATTTATCCACTCTGACTTATGTGGACCAATGTCCACGCAAGCTCGTGGAAGTTATGAGTAGTTCGCCACATTTATTGACGATTACTCAAGATTCGAATATGTCTATTTGCTTCGCCATAAGTCTGAATGCTTTGAGAAATTCAAAGAGTTTAGGACTGAGGTAGAAAAGAAGCTAGGTAAGACTATCAAGACACTACGATCAGATCGTGGTGGTGAATACCTCAGTAACGAGTTCTTGCAGTACTTGTCAGATAATGGGATTACATCCCTGTGGACTGCACCAGGAACCCCTCAACAAAATGGTGTAGCGGAAAGAAGAAATAGAACTCTCTTGGAAATGGTCAGGTCGATGATGAGTTATGCAAGCTTGCCGATTTTGTTTTGGGGATATGCCTTGGAGACAACGGCCTATTTGCTTAACCTGGTACCTTCTAAATCAGTTCCTAAAACACCTTTGGAACTCTGGTATGGGCGAAAGCCAAGTTTGAACAGAGTGAGGGTTTGGGGTTGTCAAGCATATGTGCTGACAAAGGAACCTGATAAGTTAGAAAGTAGGTGTAAGCTGATGTTGTTTGTAGGATATCCCAGGCAAACGAAAGGTGGTTATTTCTATTGTCCTGAGAATCAGAAAGTCGTTGTTAGTACCAACGCGAGATTCTTGGAGGACGAATATGTAAGAAACCACATATCCAAGAGTGAAATTGTCCTCCACGAGCTTGAGGACAAGGAAGCAATTCCATCAGGAAAGCCCAGTGTAATGGTAAATCCACCTACAACAGGTGAGGCTATACCAACACTGCCACTAATGCAAGGTATGGGACCAACGCGTACTGTGCTAACTACTGACACGGTTCAAATGCCTCATCGCAGTGGGAGGGTTATCCACCAACCCAAAAGGTACATGTTCGTGGGAGAGTCTTCTGACTTGATCCCGGAAAACGGACTGGATGAGACCGATCCCTGGACATATGATGAGGCGGTATCTGATAAAGATGCAGACAAATAGCTGATCGCCATGGATTCCGAAATAGAATCCATTACGGCTATGGATGTATACCAGAAAACTGATTTATCAAATGGCTGTCGAGCCATAGGGTGCAAATGGGTATACAAAAGAAAGAAAGGAGTGAATGGTGAAATTACAGCTTTCAAAGCAAGGCTGGTGGCGAAGGGTTATAGTCAGAAAGAAGGTGTAAACTATGACGAGACCTTCTCACCGGTAGCCATGCTTAAGTCAATTCGTATACTCCTAGCCATAGCAGCACATAAGGACCTAGAAATCTAGCAGATGGATGTCAAAACCGCGTTTCTAAACGGGTACTTTGAAGAAGGTAGGGACATCTATATGCAACAGCCAGAAGGTTATGTGCAGAAGGGCGAAGAACATTTGGTCTGGAAGCTAAGGAAGTCGCTGTATGGACTTAAACAAGCTTCACGGTCATGGAATCTGCATTTTGATGAAGTAATTAAATCCTATGGATTTTCACAATGCTCAAACGAGAGTTGCGTGTACCGTCTATGTGTCAGCGGAAGCGTGGTGTTCCTTGCACTTTATGTAGATGATATTCTCCTATTTGAAGACAATGTGGAAGTATTGTCGGGCATAAAGGGGTGGTTATCCGAGCAGTTTCATATGAAGGACCTTGAGGAGGCAGGATACATCCTAGGGGTAAAATTATTGCGGGGGCGCAATAAGAGGATGTTGACCTTGTCTCAAGGATCGTATGTGGATACTGTGATTGTCCGTTTCAGCATGTAAACTGCCAAGAAAGGTCTGTTACCCTTCAGACATGGCATATATCTTTCCAAGGATCAGTGTCCGGTGACACAAAGGGAGAAAGATGAAATGAGGAACGTGCCGTATGCATCGGCCGTGGGGAGCCTCATGTATGCAATGCTATGTACGAGGCCAGATATCTGCTTTGCTGTAGGCATGGTAGCGAGATACCAGTCTAACCCTGGACAGGCGCATATGACCACGGTAAAGCACATACTCAAATACTTGAAAAGGACTAGAGATTATTGTCTCGTCTATCAGTGTGAGGAGTTGTGCCCTGTGGGTTATACTGATTTGGATTTCCAAGCAGACCGAGATGAAAAGAAGTCCACCTCTGGCTATGTGTTTACATTGGGAGGTGGGGCCATATCATGGAGGAGTGTAAAGCAGAAGTGCATTGCGGACTCCACCATGGAAGCAGAATATGTGGCAGCTTCTGAAGCTTCGAAAGAAGCGGTATGGTTTTGAAACTTCCTTCTGGAGTTGGACGTGATTCCTAAGCTGCCCAAGACAATCACGATATACTGTGATAATTCGGGAGCTGTGACTAATTCAAAGGAACTACGAACTCACAGAGCAACAAAACACATTGAAAGGAAGTACCATGTTATACGAGAAATCATAGCAAGGGGTGATGTGCTAGTAGAGAAGATTGATACAAGAAATAATCTAGCGGATCCATTCACAAAGGCTCTGCCTCAGAAGGTCTACGAGATGCATGTACGTAACCTTGGGCTGAGGGCAAAGCTATCCACGTAGAATGTTTGATGTAATAGCTAGATTAGTTTAGACGCGTTATACTCTGGAAAGCACCTATATAATGCTTTGAGTATAAGTGGGAGATTGATGGATATATATACTAAAAGCATTATGATTGGTATATTATGTACAAGGTCGATTGGTTAATATACTGGGAATCATAAATGTTGTATGTTCATCTCCTGTCTGAATTAACAAACATGTGTCGCAAATGCAATTATCATCTTATCTCGTCGATAGGGAGATCATACGGTGTGTAGAAGATCACGGAAGATCGTATGGATCGTTTGACCTAGCGAGATATAAATAGTTATCACAGCTGAGACAGTTCCAGGATAAACTGTCGGTGTAGGCTGCAGCATACGCAGTAATAAGCATCTTATCTTGGATGGCTTGGTATGCTGGTGTGGGGCACACATTGATAAGGACCTAAATCGAGATCTATTCTTTTATCTGACATTAAAAGAATCTAGATCTCTATGGCTTGATGAGATCCTAAGCCTAAATGAAGGTACAAAAGTATATGCAGATTGTGTATTACTTTGAGTTGCAGTGAAAGGCTCTAGTTGAGCTTGTATATCTGTATCTTGGGTAATAGCAGTTTGTGTTTGACTTTCTGGTACTGGAACTAGGTAACCACATCCAGTATAGGATGGTGACATTCCCTGAACAGCTCAAAAGGTTCGTTATGCTAAGTCCTGCAGGCTGATTAAGTTCAAGCATAAGTGAAAAGGTTTGAGTGAATTGATTCAGGAATATAAGATGTTAATTAATTAAATAGCTTGTCAGAGCTTAAATTTATTAACGAATGTCTGTAACCTTAAATGTGGGGATATACCGAGCCCATGCAACCCATACCTCAAAACGTGGTAGCAAATAGGTAGGACAGTATTGATTCTCTGGTGGAATGAGTCTATATTAATTAATTAATTATATTCTGGGTTGAATATGAGAATGAATTAATTTATAGGCCTTATTTGCTATTTGCATTCTGGTCCCTGGTCTGGCCCATGAAACTCAAGCCCAATAGAAGTCCAGTATTTTCCTATAAATAGGCCTCAGTTCCTCAGATCACAACACACCACAAGATCATAAGTTGCACACAGCAAACCAGGTTTTGGGAGCTGTGGTGATCGACTAAGATCTGCGAATGAGGAGGAAATTCTGCTTCTCAACCGGGCAAGGGATCTGATAGAGAATCTTCACCAGATTTTCAGATCGAGTTGGGATACAGATCAGAAGATCAAATCAGGAGGATTTTTCTTCTTCTCTCTCTCCTTATTTTCGAAAATAACTGTTTTATTTTCTCAAAATTTATTTCCTCAATCTGTTAGGAATTAAATCTTTGTGCGTGGGAAAGATCAAAGGGAATCTCCGCGCACTCGTTCTTCAGAGTTCATCAATCCAGGTATTCCGCATAAACCTTCTTATGCATAATAATATAGGAGCATGCTATGATTATTCATAGGCATAGCAATTTATTTTTGATATTCCAATTAACGATCCTTGGCAAACGGACTTCGTGATTCAGTTCACGAATCCCTTCAAAGACAACAGTAGACTCTACTCAGAAAGGGAAAGAGGTGGAAATTCTTGTTGAAGTTAATAAAACTGCCGAAATTACACCTGAAGAAGACGGCATGTCTGATGAAGAGCTAGATAAGATGATCCACTCTGGAGCCTTCAATGCTAAGGAACACTCCAAAGGCAAACAAGTTCAGATTCACGAACCAACCGATGAACCCAATCCAGGTGATAGTTCAGAGGAGGACGTACCACATAAAGCATCAGATGTTATACCTCCCAGGGATAAGGATGCAGGGTTGTTAGGAACCACAAAGGAGATCGAAGACACCAACATGTCTGCTGAAGAACTTCTTGCTAAGGAAAATATTGTTGAATCTGAAAAGGAACCGTCCGCTGAAGGCATGGCTCATACAAATGCTGAAGAATCTACTGTAGCTGAAGTAATCATGGCGGACACTGCTGAAAATGTCCATGTTGCTGAGGAGACAACAGCCGCTGCTGATAATGTGGATCAAGCAGATGATACAATGGAACAAAAAAGTCTCATCTGCTGGATTTTTGGAGTGATGAGATCTTAGCATTTGTGGATCAAGAGGTTAATAGGGACATTACTGGGACATTCTATGTTGAAATCGATGAAGGAACAGACGAAGGCAAGACACTTGGTAAACAATTCAGGCGATGGAAAACGTATGATTACATCATGCATGAACTTTGCTTTGAAGAAAGGATGATTACCATTGCCAGGAAAGGCCTCAACTTCTAGCGTTCAGAAGAATTATGGGCAAACGAATGGATGGATCAGCCCTCCTGCACAAAACAGTATACCGATCAATAAGTGATTGCAAGATTGAAAGTCATCCGTGCTCACAGAAAGTTTTTCGCATCCCAATTGTTGCCTCCATCGCAGTTTGCTCCGGATAAGAAGTCCATAGCACATATACAGTTAACCAAACAACAAAGGGCTGCAATGGAAGCTTATCAGAAAAGAAAAGCTGCTTATGAGGAGAAGTTGCGAGTACGAAGCCTAGAACTAGCCGCTATTGAACAGGCGAAGGAAGAAGAGATCAAGAGACAAGATTATCTCAAAATGGTTACTTTTCAAAAAGACTATACTCGAGCTGCTACCTCACTTCAAGCTTCTGCTTCAAATCCCGATCAGGATGTAGTGGTTGACTCAATGGAAGTGGATACCAATGTGGTTACTGAAGAACCTGCGAACACAACCACAACGGAAGCTACCACCCAAAGACTTGAAGTTTCTATTCCAGAATCTGCAATCATAACAGTGGAAAGAGGAGATGGTAAGATTACTACCACAGCAGATGGAAATGAAATGGTTATTTCCAACATTCCCATTGCTGCTGAACCGATATAAGTGAGTTTTCAATCTCTTGTTAACATACTCCAAAACGCACTACATCAACGCGACATTCAGCAAGCCAAATTTAATAAAGAAGTCCAAAAAGAGGTTGCTGATGTACAAAGTAGCAATCTCTGGAGTTAAAGCCTTTGTCTCTGAGGTTCAGCAAAAGGTCGGAGAAGTTACTGAAAAGATCACACATGTGGAAGAATCCGTCTCTACGGTGCAAACGAATGTGGTGACTCTCAGAGTAGACCTTGATGCACAAAAGTCTTTCTCCGCTTCTGTTTTGGATGCGCTCAAAGAGGGGGAAGAAAGAAGGATTTCCGAGCAAGCAAGAGTGAAAACAGAGGAAGCTGAGCTGTTGCGGAAAGAAAAAGAGTTCGAACGTACCATGATGGAACGAAGGATGAAATTAGAAGCACAACAGAGAGCAGAACAACAAGTGCGTATCGAACAGATGGAGAAACTCATGGCCATGACAATGAAGAAGGTGGAATCTCTTGAGAATCCAAAACCTCCACCGGACGCCCAAAACTAAGGTCATCCTCATCTATCGCTTCTATTTTTTTTCTAGCCGTGATTCTGAACTGATTTCACTGGATTTGTATTTTCAAAATCATATATGAAATCATCAGAATCATGACAAAATCTTACTGTCTAATTCTGATTTTCCGAGTGCGTACAGTAGATTGAAATACACTCTCTGTGTATTCAACGAATCAGAATCTGGAAGATAGGCTAAAAATGTTTGCTGGATGATTTATTTATAAAATTACTAAGGGAAAATATTCCCCAGCACATTTTGAGGGGGAATTTTATTTAAAATAGAAGATCTTTTGCTAAGGACTTAAAGCAAGTAAAGTTTTGAGATAGTTTGTTTAGAAATTTCCTTGTAACTCAAAATTTTTCGATGCTAAGTCTCAGCAATCCTTAGTAAGCTTTGATCACACCAAAAAGGGGGAAATTGTTGGGAAAATATTCCTGAACTCTCCTTAGGACCACATTGTAAAAGGTTTTGTTGGATCAAACCTTAGTAGATGGTCGATCATTGCTGAATCTTAGCATAGCTTAGCAACTCTTGTAATGTCCTGTATAGGGTAAATATTGAGTTGTAATAGAGTAAGATACTCTCAGCAAACATCAGAGAATGCTAAAGAGGAAGAAAGCTAGTAATAGCAGAATGCTGAGGAGTCAGCATTTGCTAACACATCACAGATTGCTAGGGGAGTTAGCAATCCGAAGTCAAAAGTAGCAGAAGAGTATCTGCTGCACAGACAAATATCAAGCCCAGCAGTATGCTAAAAGAAGTCCAATAGTCCTTTCCAGAAAAGCTCAGCAAAACGACTGCTGCACCGTAATTCTGACCAACGCGCGAAGACTAGACCTGTCAGAAGTAGGTCGGAAAAGCCTGTACGGAGACAGAAAAGTTGGTAAAAAGCTACCTGCAATTAAGATAAAAGATCCGTTGTGTCTAAACGGAATTGCCGACTCGAGTTTTGAATCTCCAACTATAAAAGGCAAGTCAAAGGAAGATACAATAAGCTGCTCACTCTCTTACACAAAAAAGATATTCGAAAGATTCCAAAAGGCAAAAAAGCTCGAGAGCAGTTCTGTTGAAAGGCATAACACAGAGACATCGAAAAGCCTTCAACAACTTGAGTGTCTCATTGTTCGTCTGACACTCATCTGAGAGATTCTTGAATTGATTCAAGAATCTTCAATCATTGGGATCGTTTTCTTTATAGAAAGTATCCAGCAGTCAATTTCCTGAAAAAGAATTGATTAGGACGGGCATTGAAGCTGCAAAAGACGGATAGTTCGGAAGGAACTTTAAACTCTTCCAAAGGTGGTAAAAGCGAGTTTTACGAAGGTGCGCCCTTGACTTAGCCGAAGCCACACCTGAGAGGTTCAGAGTATCGGAAGATAGCCGTAAAGTAGCCAGACCAAACGTCGGTTGCCTGCTTTACAGGAAATGCAACTCTTTGTACACCGTATACTTTCTTAGTGAAATTCTTAGCGATTCAGCTAAGGAGTGGACGTAGATCATTTGATCGAACCACTATAAACCTTGTGTTCTCTTGCTGATTACTGTTTTATTTCTACTATGCGACTGAGATTTAAAACCTAGCAACGGAGTTGCTAGTGTATAACTGCAAGAAGAAACTTAAGTGAACTTGAGCAAAACCCTAGTTGAGAATAACCTAAATACAAGTAAACGCTATATTATTCCGCTGCATTTCGTGTTTGTACTTTATCACTACCACGACGACTCTGATCTAAGGGACCAACAAACTCATTTTGGCATGTCAACCTATCTTGATTCGTTTGAATTAATATCCGGTACTTGAGCCAAGGGACTATGTCTTCATACATAGCGCCCATGTATTGAGTTGGTATATTTATGCATGCGATTTGTTGTTCCAAGTCGTACTTGGCGTAAGACCCGCGTGGTGGTCAGTATTTGAAATCAATTATCATTCTTTATTCTCCACACTTTATTTGAGAAAACGTTATTTGCTTCCGCTACGCTTAACATTTTGTTTATCATTTTGATTTAGATTACTTTCTTCAAAATCGAGTTCATATTCTTTTGATAAATTTAACTTTCTTCTGTCACTCTTTAAATAAAGTTCAAAATTTATTTTTAAACCACTAAAACCCTTAGCGTGCATTGTTCGCACGTGGGTCTGCCGCATAGGCCCGATTTGGGGGCGCGAAAGAAGGTGGTATTAGAGCTTAGGTTTTTGTTTGGCTCTATACCGGAACCTCATTGCAATCGAGGCCTCCAATTAATTTCATGCTTACTTGCTATACCATGTTTCTTTGCTTGCTTCTTACTTGGAATATTTGTTGAATCAAGCATGCCTACTTGTACTTTGTTTCCCTTTGTTTCCATTAAGCCCTTACATGCCTTCATTCGTTCTAGCATGCTTAATGGTACCATGTAAGTACTTTGTAAATTGTTGGTTTGTTCCCTTCTATCAAGCATGCATCGTTGTGATTATTCCTTGTTGCTTTCTCAATTGTCGAATATTATCTTTTCCTCAAGCATGTGTAATTGCACCTTGTTTTCATTCACTCCCTTGATCGTTAATTTGTTTCCTTTGAATCAAGCATGTTTATTTGTTATTTATCTTCATTTGTTCCCTTGAATGTGAACATGCTTATCATTGTCCCTCTTTCCAAGCATACCTAATTGTATTTGTGTTCCTCTTTTAAATTTATTTCTTTAAAATGAGCATGTTTATTTGTACTTGGTACTCAATCGCTCATTGGTTGCTAATATGCCTTCTTTGTCCAAGCATGCTCAATGGGGTTAATTCTTAATTGTTCATTCGGTTGTTTCACCTTGTTTTCCCAAACAATCATGCTACTTATTTTAGTCCTCAATTCTTGAAATCCTATTATGAAAACTTGTTTCTCTATTGGTCTTATGAAAGTGGAAAGAAAGCATGGTATTTGTTATAACCTTGTTGTTGAAAATCCTTCATGATGCTTCTATTATTTTTGTCCTTCTATTCTAAGCTTGAAAGAAGCATGCCATTTTTGTGACTTGTTGACATGTCTTATTCTAATCAAAGCATGTCTACTTGTTGATCATTTCATTGTTTCCCTGGACCCAAACATGCTATTCCTTGTACAAGCATGTCTCAATTGAATCTTGCCCTTAATTATTGATGGTCTTCTCTCTTCAAGCATGTTGTTCATTCTAGTCTTAATTTCTTGGAAACCTATCATGAAAAGTTGTTTTATTGATCCCATGAAAGTTGAAAGAAAGCATGCCATCCGTATTTCATTGTTGAATATCTTGAAATTTTCAAGTGATTTGTTACTTGATGTCATTCATACATTCATTCCTATGCCCTTAACGATCATGTCTTGTTTCTTTTGGAAGTATGAAAACCTTTGAACATTTTATGCCATTTTCGAAAATCCTACCATGCATGGTGTCAATGTACTTGTTCTGATTATATTGAAATTGGACTGAGGTGAGTATGATGTCGTTGTTTGATGAATAATGCCCAAATCGACGCATAGCTCTTCAAACGATGCAACATACTCTCCACCTCTATCACTTCGAATCATCTTGATTCGACTACTCAATTGATTTTCAACCTCTTCATTACAATACTCTTTCCCACCTCTAGTTTGCACCATTTTAAAATCACACAAATCCGTGTGTATCAACTCAAGATGTTTAGTGCTCCTTTCGACTGAATTAAACGTCGTTCTTGTTAATTTTGCCTCAACACAAACTTTGTTGGGATTGTATACAGAAAGCATAAATGATTAAGTGTTTGTATAATGTCCTTCATTTATGTGTTGCATCAACAATTCTCGCTATCTGATAAATGTGAACATATAACAAACTATAATATCCTTTTATCTCGTTGATAGAGATGGTCATATGGTGTGTAGGAGATCACAGAGGATCATATGGCTCGTTTGACCTAGCGAGATATAAACAGTATCACAGCTGAAACAGTCCCTGGATAGGCTGTTGGTTTAAGCTGCGACACATCGGTTCATAAGTGGGCTTATCCTAACTACTTGATGTGTCGGTACATATTTATGTATTGATGGGATCAACAGTGGGATGTGCCATTCTCATTGACATATGAATGGCCAGATCCCTAACGTACTTCCTATGATCTTAAACCTTACTGAAGGATAAGGGGCACACACGGATTGACCACACTTTGATTTGTTAGGATGGCGAGTCTTACATGTACTCTAATATCTACATTTTGTGTGTTGGCAATTTGTGTGTGGTCTGCTTAGGCTGGATGTACAGGTAAGCATATCCGTTTCAGGATGGTGACATTCCCTAATGAGCTCACAAGGTTCTTTATGCTAAGTCCTGCAGGCTGAATGATTTATTCAAGCATAAGAGAAAAGGAGTGAGTGGTATTAATCATGAAATAAGATATTAATTAATTGTGGTTGATTGTCATAAGCCAAATTAATTAATGAATGTCTAAAACCTTAAATATGTGGATCATGTTAGTTTAATGCAACTCATTCCTAATAACGTGGTAATAAAGGGGCGAGTCAGCATTGTTACCGTGGTGAAGGTTAAAACAATATTTTATTAATTAATTATGTTCAGAGTTGAACAAGGAATTATTAATTAATAAAGAGAGGCCACTTTATTATTTGCATTTGATCCCTGGTCTGGCCCACAAACTGCTCAAGCCCAATTAGGGTTAGGGTTTCTCAAAACCCTAACACTATATAAAGGATTTCTCTCTTAGATCAGAAGTAGCCACCACAGTATACAATTTAATATTCAAATCAGAATATTGAGTTAAGAGAGAGAGAGAGATCGGCGGCGGTCAAGGAGGAGGATTTTTCTGATCAAATCCTTCGGCTTCTTGATTCAACTTGGTAGATAATCCTCACCAGATTTCCAAGGAGCAAGGGAAGAGATCAGAAGATCAAATCTGTAGGAACACAATCAAAGAAGGGTTCCATTCCACTTCAGATTTAACTTCATTGTTCATCCTCCGATATAAATCTGTAGATCAAACGATTGAAGATCAGGTATTCTCTTGAATCCACCCTATGCAATTAATTATTGTAGAAGCATGAATAGGGTGGCATGGTTTATTTAATTGAATTTGTTTCTGATATCCTAAGAACTGTCCAACGAATTAAATAGCAACTCAAGTTGTTAGTCGTAGACTCGAATCCTACAACTGGTATCAGAACCAGGTTCCAGTTCTTAGGCTCTATCCTTAATAAATTTAATTAAATAAATATGTATGTTCATGGGTGGATTTAAATTGTTGTGAATAGTTTTGTTCTCGTGGCCTTCTCATTTTTGGATCTATTTTTACCACGAGAAAATCCATGGTCAGATTTGATAGGAAAAACATTATAATAGATTTAGATCTTTTTTTTTGTATTGTATTTTCTTTCAAATCTGTAAAATTGGATCCGGAAGATGAACAAGAATTGAAGAATGAAGAACACGACAAGGTGGACGTCGAAGGCGGCGGTGCACGGTGGAACGCGGCGGCGCATGGCAAACCCTAGGGATTGGCTGTGCGCGGCTGGGCCGAGTTTCTTCGCGCGCACGCGCGCGTTCAGCCAGGCCGCAGGTGGCGGCTAGCCGTCGGGCCCAAGCAGTGGATGGAGGCGAGCAGCAGGCGGCGCCAGCGGCGGTGTGGGTGGCAGTGGCGTGCAGCTGGGCCGCGCCCTCCATGTGTTGCGTCTGCTCGTCCGGCTCCCTCGTTGCATGGACAGCCGACGACGACGGTGACGAGATGCTGGGACGGCGGCGACCTCCTTGCGGTGTGAGCCAGCCGCAGGCGACGGCTGGATGACGACGGCGACGGTGGGCTGAAGTACAGCGGCCGAAACCCTAGTTTGATGCTAGGGTTTCACTGCTAGGGTTTGATAGGGGCCCGTTGACCCAATGGCAGCTTGAATCTCTGAAACCCTAATTTCAGCCCAAGTATTGCAGACTCAGATTAAAGAGTGGGAGCCCAACTTGAAGATCTGTAATTATATTAAAGCCTTGTAATAGATAGGATTTAATTTGTAATCGCATCTGAGGGGCCACGAGAAATCTTTATTTGTTTATTTAATTATTTTCTTGTATGATGTGATTTACTATATGCGCACTAGTAAATAATAGGAAAGCATGCCTATTTGCTTTAATTATTTACTTTTATAAGCATGTTGCAATTTAATTTTTGAGCATGTCTTATGTGATTTATTTTATGTTTTAAATTAAGTCTATAAATTCCGGGATCATATTAATTTATGATGGAATTTTGGGTGTGACATAATTTATGGGAACATAAAATAATGTGTGCGCATGAAACCTTTGGAATTAAAAATACTAAGGTGGATTTTGGTTCTTCTCTAACCAAGATCATTAGACCTCCACAAATACGACTTCTCATTGGAAGTGGGGCATCTCGAAGCGTAAACGGTCTACTCGGGTAGCTTACGTTAGGGGTCCCTGATATGTGCGTAATTTGTACTGTTTTTGGAATATGAATTGAATGAGTTGATGAGGATTAAGTGCACAAATCACACACATATCTCTTCTTTTCATCGATTTTCCTTCACTTGGTGTTCGGGAGTTGTTTTGAGTGTGCAGGGCATGAAAAGTGTTAGAAATTCGAGTTTTGGAGCTAAATTGAGGTTTTGGACGAAGCAAATCCCGTTCGGGATGCATATGTCCCGTTCGGGATGAAAAAAAGAAGAAAGAGACGAAAGAGCGAAGTCGGTCCCGTTCGGGACGGATTGGTCCCGTTCAGGACCATGGTTCGAGAAGCTCCAGTTCGGAACTCGGAAATCTGGCGTGAATGGAGAAGAAAAATGTGAAGGCCGAAGCCCGTCCCGTTCGGGACCAGTCGGGATTTTTGGTCGAGCATCAAATTCCATTCCGCTCGGGATGGAACTTTGCAAAGAGAGATCCCGTTCGGGATCAAAAGGCCTGAAGCTGCGAATTTCTCAACTATAAAAGGCCAAGGGATGTTACAAAGTAAGGGTTCGACTTTTGAAAACCCTAGAGAGAATAAGGCACGAGATTGAAGCGATTCTCACGTCTCAAGGCTTGGAATTGAAGGTGGAAGGAAGGATTCGAAGCTAGATTGAAGATTCATCATTAAAATCCTAAGCTTTCTTGTTCTCCTTTCTCTTCCATGATTTACTTTGGGATATTGACGATTTTCATTGTATTCATGAGTAGCTAAACTTATTGTTGAGGATTTGGATGTGATTGGGATTGATTTGAATATTGTTTGGATTTGAGTAATTGAATTTTCAAGGGTTTGATTATTATTGTGGGTTTTGAATTTGTGTTCCTTTCATGATTGATCACCATGTGTTGGAAAGTATGCCTCAATGAACTAACTTGATAGGTTTGATGATTAGAGGGGATTGCAATAATAATTAGGTGTTGTTTCATTTAGAAGATAGGTGAATTGGCATCTAGGTTATTAAATTCTTGAGCTTTTGGGAGTTAATCGAGATTAACATACCTAGACTTAGGTTGAAATTGAGATTAATACGGTTGTTACACCGGTACTAAGGGTAATGACTAGAGTTATGTGAATTGACCCAGCTCATCTTATTGAAATTGTTTCGTAAAGTTAGCAAATCCAAGCATATTCATAATCAACCCCAATCCATCATATGTCCTCAACTGTTCTCTCTCTGGTAATCTTAAGAAAGTGTTTGGTACTTCATTTAATTGTTACATTAATCTTTAGAATTTTAAGTAGTTTAAAATTAATCTTTCAAAATCATTTTATCGCGTCTAGATATTAGGTTCCAAAATCAATCCCTTTTACTTGAACAACGGGTGAATTGAGTCTTCGTGTTCGATAATTTTTACTTGATAAAAATACTGCATCAGTCCCTCACCAGTTCCAATGCGATGAGGTTTCCAAATAAAATATTTATTTTAAGACGAGAAGTGGGAGCCTCTAAGCAAACGGTCTACTCGGGTAGCTTGCATTGAGATAACTTTCACAAGTCTCTAAGATTAATTTAAATGGGATAACGAAGAATGTAAAGGGCATGCGGTATGGGTCCAGTACGTATGCTAAATCGCCCTTTTTACATTCGGAGTTAGGATTGTGGTTGTTTTGGCTTAGATGTTGACTGGAGTATAACTCATTTGTGATGTCCCTGCTCCGGATAGATGAACATGGTCTTAGGATATCCAATATTAATTTCTTTTGTCATTGGATACCTGACATGTTAAGAAATTAAAGGATCATTTGATCTGGTTGAGCGTTCATCGTAAACGTCTACTTGGGTAGCTTGCGGTGAATTAGCTTGGGCAATTGGAGGAAACAAATTGTATTATTTTTATATAAAGGTCACTATGCATATTTGTTTCAATTGTTCTGTTGTATGTTCTTAATTTATTTTTTTATTCATTTTTAGATATGTCTATCATTATTCGTATTTTGGCACAAAATCCCTTGAAGGGTTCTAATTTCCTGGAATGGAAATGGCTCATGGAGCGATGTATGTTTGCTACACAGACTGTGTTTGTGTTACTTGTGCCTCGTCCGGCTGTACCTTTCATTGAGTCCTCAGATTTCTCAAGAAGGTCCTTTGAAAATTGGATGATGAACAACGATAAGTTATTATCAATGCTCAGGACATCCACGATTGAGGAACTTCAGTTCAAGTATCAGTATTGTACTGACGCAGTTGAGATTTGGAGAGATCTGATTAAGACTTTTGGTAAGTTTGGACAGACTGCCAGTGCCGAGTTTATAATGAGAATTGTAAACAGTAAAATGGCACAGGGTGGTAAGGTAAGGGAGCATGTGTTACACATGGATCACCTCAGAAGATTTTATATCTTACATGGTGGAAATATGAATGATCGGTTATTCACTGATGTCATATACGACTCCCTTCCAGAATCTTTCTATGACTTCACTTCCATAGTCGAAGACAAGGTGTTCACTCTGGATCAATTGATCAGTTTCTTGGAGGCTGCTCAAGAGATCAATGAATCATTGTCTGCTGTTGTGCTTGACTATCACTTTCCACTTCTGAGTGTAGAGGATGTGAGCATGAAGAATTCGACTGGTGATGTTCCTGTAGAAAGATTTGGAGGCAAAATTTACAAAAGAAAGGTTTGTTCTGCATGCAAAAGGAAAGGTCACTGTAAAGTAAATTGTCCGGTGTTTGTCACCAAGGGACAAGGTACGTCATCTTCTGCACTAGTTATTGAAACATGTTTAGCATCAGTTTCTATCCATTCGTGGATAGTGGATACTGGAGCTACTGATCATGTTTGTTACTCTATGTAGGGGTTCGAGCTGACTAGAGAGCTTGAAGATGGCGAGGTTACCATCTCCATGGGAAATGCTGCTAGAGTCTCTGCTGCAGCAATTAGAGAAGTTACTTTATGTTTTGGGAATAATGTTTTAACACTAAGAGATGTTTCGTTTGTGCCAACTTTTCGGCGAAACTTGATTTCAGTTTCCAAACTTTTTGATGATGGATTTTCTGTTATTTTTGGTAGAGATATTTCTATCATGAGAAATAATGTTGTTATCTATCATGGGTCACTGAAAGTAGGGCTGGCAATTCGTGCGTGTTGGGTCGTTATCGTGTCGTGTCTTATCGTGTCGTGTCATTATCATGTTTGAGCTTAACGGGTTCATGTTGTGTTCGTGTTTGAGCTTAACAGGTTCGTGTCGTGTTCGTGCTCATTATTATCGTGCGTGTTAGTGTCGTGTTATCCTGTCGTATTCAAGATTTTTACTCCCAAGTGAAAAGCTAGCAATTTTATTAAGATTATTTTTTATCGTGTCGGGTCGTTTTCGTGTCGTGTCATTATCGTGTTTGAGCTTAATGGGTTCGTGTCGTGTTCGTGTTTGAGCTTAATAGGTTCGTGTCGTGTTCATGCTCGCTTTTATCGTGCGTGTTCGTGTCGTGTTATCGTGTCGTGTCAGAAATTGCCAGCCCTAACTGAAAGATTCTCTTTATGTTATTACATGTTCAAACAAACCGACAGTGAAAGAGGCATATAATTTGTCTAACCAACAGAAAAGAAAATTTTCTTCAAGTGAGGATATAACATATATTTGGCACTTGAGACTCGGTCATGTCAATCTTAAAAGAATTAAGAAACTCGTTAATTGTAGAATTATGGATCCAATCCAAGTAGTTCCACATAGAGTTTGTGAGTCTTGTATAGAGGGGAAGATGACGACCAGGCCTTTCAAGGCAACTGAGTCTCGAACAAACGACTTGTTAAACCTCATCCACTCTGATCTGTGTGGACCTATGTCAACACAAGCCCGTGGAGGGCATAGATACTTTGTCACCTTTATAGATGACTACTCTAGATATGGACGCATTTATCTGCTTCACTATAAGTCTGAATGCCTTGAGAAATTCAAGGAGTTCAAAGCTGAGGTAGAGAACAAGTTAAACAAGACCATAAAGAGACTACGATCTGATCGTGGTGGTGAGTACCTCGGCAATGAGTTCTTACAGTATCTAGCAGATCAAGGGATTACTTCCCAGTGGACTGCACCTGGCACCCCTTAGCAGAATGGTGTAGCACAGAGAACAAATAGAACTTTGTTAGAAATGGTTAGGTCAATGATGAGCTATGCCAGCCTGCCCATTTCCTTTTGGGGGTATGCACTAGAAACAGCGGCGTACTTACTTAACTTAGTTCCTTCCAAATCAGTTCCTAAAACTCCAGTTGAACTCTGGTATGGACATAAGCCCGATTTGTTCAAGCTAAGAGTGTGGGGTTGTCCAGCATATGTGATGAATAAGGAAGCTGATAAATTGGAAGGCAGATCTAAGATAATGTTGTTTGTGGGCTATCCCAAGCAAACAAAGGGTGGTTTCTTTTATGATCCAGAAGATCAGAAAGTCGTTGTGAGTACCAACGCAAGATTTCTGGAAGATGAATTCATAAGAAACCACAAGACCAAGAGCGAGATTGTACTTCAAGAAATTGAAGAGAACAATTCTAATCCATCGGGAGAACCCCGTGGCAACCTGAGCATACCTGAATTGGGTATGGGACCAGGTGCACGGCCGCCTGTTCAAGATGGTGAATCACAAGTGATTGCACCAAACACAGACACATTAAAGGGGCCTCGTCCTAGTGGGAGGTTGTCTCGGCAACCTGAGCGGTATATGTTCGTAGGAGAGTCTTCTGACTTAATCCCTGAAAATGGGCTGAATGATACCGACCCATGCACATACGACGAAGCTATGAGAGACAAAGATGTTGATCAGTGGTGAAAGGCCATGGATTCTGAAATAGAATCGATTACAGCTATGGATGTGTACCAGAGATCCTTGCTTCTAGAAGGCTTTCGAGCCATAGGCAGTAAGTGGGTATACAAGAGAAAGAAGGATTCGAGTGGTAACATAACTGCGTTTAAGGCCAGGCTGGTGGGAAAGGTTATAATCAAAAGGAAGGTATTGACTATGATGAAACCTTCTCACCGTTGCTATGTTAAAATCCATTTGGATACTTCTGTCTATAGCAGCACATATGGATTTTGAAATCTGGCAAATGGATGTCAAAATCGCGTTCTTAATAGGGTACCTTGAAGAAGGTCGTGACATCTACATGGAACAGCCAGAAGGGTATGTGCAAAAAGATCAAGAGCAGCTTGTCTGGAAGCTCAAGAAGTCCTTATATGGACTTAAGCAAGCTTCAAGGTCATGGAACAAATGTTTCGATGATGTGATCAAGTCCTATGGATTTGCACAATGCGAAAACGAAAGTTGTGTGTACCATTTATGTGTCAGTGGGAGTGTGGTTTTTCTTGCACTTTATGTAGATGACATTCTCCTATTTGGAAACAATGTGGAGGTGTTATCAGGCATAAAAGGTTGGTTATCCGAACAGTTTCAGATGAAAGATCTGGGTAATGCTGGTTACATCTTTGGGATCAAAGTCTTACGCAATCGTAGGAAAAGGATGTTGAGCTTATCCTAGGGTACTTACATTGATACTGTGTTTGCTTGTTTTAGCATGGAAAATCCCAAGAGAGGCCTTCTGCCTTATCTTCATGGAATTCGTCTTTCGAAGTCACAGTGTCCTGTGACAGAGAAAGAGAAGAGTGAGATGTCTTTAGTACCATATGCTTCGGCAGTGGGAAGTCTCATGTATGCTATGCTTTGCACGAGGCCAGATATCTGCTATGCTGGTTGTATGGCAGCAAGATATCAGTCCAATCCCGGGCAGGCGCATTGGAATGCGGTGAAACACATTCTTAAATATCTGAGGAAAACACGAGACTTATGTCTTATATATCAGTGTGAGAACTTGTGTCCTGTTGGGTACACGGATTCGGATTTCCAGGCAGATCAAGATGAGAAGAGATTGATCTCTGGATATGTGTTTACCTTGGGAGGAGGAGCTGTATCTTGGAGGAGTGCGAAGCAGAAGTGCATCGCAGACTCCACCATGGAAGCTGAATATGTAGCAACTTCAGAGGCAGCAAAAGAAGATGTATGGTTCCTGAATTTCCTCCTGGAGTTGGATATTGTTCCGAGCTTGCTTAAGACAATCACAGTATACTGTGATAATGCTGGTGCAGTGGCAAACTCAAAGGAACCCAGAACTCACAAGGCCTCAAAACACATTGAGAGAAAATACCACATCATAAGAGAAATCGTGGCAAGAGGCGATGTGCTAGTCCAAAAGACAGATATGAAAGAGAATCTAGCTGATCCATTTACAAAAGGCTTGCCTCAAAAGATCTATGAGGAACATGTTCGTGCTATTGGGCTGAAGATCTGAGGCTGGACATCTTAGGTCCCATTTTGTAATAGCTAGATTGAATAGACACACTTAATACTCTGTAAAAGTAATGGTATTATGCTTTGAGTATAAGTGGGAGATTGTTGGGATTGTATACAGAAAGCATAAATGATTAAGTGTTTGTATACTCGCCTTCATTTATGCGTTGCATCAACAATTCTCGCTATCTGATAAATGTGAACATATAACGAACTATAATATCCTTTTATCTCGTTGATAAGGATGACCATATGGTGTGTAGGAGATCACAGAGGATCATATGGCTCGTTTGACCTAACGAGATATAAACAGTATCACAGCTGAAACAGTCCCTAGATAGGCTGTAGGTTTAAGCTGCGACACATCGGTTCATAAGTGGGCTTATCCTAGCTACTTGATGTGTCGGTACATATTTATGTATTGATGGGATCAATAGTGGGATGTGTCATTCTCATTGACATATGAATGGCCAGATCCCTAACATACTTCCTATGATCTTAAACCTTACTGAAGGATAAGGGGCACACACGGATTGACCACACTTTGATTTGCTAGGATGGCGAGTCTTACATGTACTCTAATATCTACATTTTGGGTGTTGGCAATTTGTGTGGGGTCTGCTTAGGCTGGATGTATAGGTAAGCATATCCGTTTCAGGATGGTGATATTCCCTGATGAGCTCACAATGTTCTTTATGCTAAGTCCTGCAGGCTGAATGATTTATTCAAGCATAAAAGAAAATGAGTGAGTGGTATTAATCAGGAAATAAGATATTAATTAATTGTGGTTGATTGTCATAAGCCAAATTAATTAATGAATGTCTAAAACCTTAAATATGTGGATCATGTTAGTTTAATGCAACCCGTTCCTAATAACGTGGTTATAAAGGGGTGAGTCAGCATTGTTACGTGGTGAAGGTTAAAACAATATTTTATTAATTAATTATGTTCTGGGTTGAACAATGAATGATTAATTAATAAAGAGGGGCCACTTTATTATTTGCATTTGAACCCTGGTCTGGCCCACAAACTGCTCAAGCCCAATTAGGGTTAGGGTTTCTCAAAACCCTAACACTATATAAAGGATTTCTCTCTTAGATCAGAAGTAGCCACCACAGTATACAATTTAATTTTCAAATCAGAATATTGAGTTAAGAGAGAGAGAGAGATTGGCGGCGGTCATGGAGGAGGATTTTTCTGATCAAATCCTCCGGCTTCCTGATTCAACTTGGTAGATAATCCTCACCAGATTTCCAAGGAGCAAGAGAACAGATCAGAAGATCAAATCTGTAGGAACACAATCAAAAAAGGGTTCCATTCCGCTTCAGATTTAACTTCATTGTTCATCCTCCGATCTAGATCTGTAGATCAAACGATTGAAGATCAGGTATTCTCTTGAATCCACCCTATGCAATTAATTATTGTAGAAGCATGAATAGGGTGGCATGGTTTATTTAATTGAATTTGTTTCTGATATCCTAAGAACGGTCCTGCGAATTAAATAACAACTCAAGTTGTTAGCCGTAGACTCGAATCCTACAAACTTCACATTTAGTTTGTTTTAATTCAGCCACCGTTAGTAAATTTAAATTTACTAATCTTTTTATTGCATTAAGATTCACATGACTCAATCTTATATGCCACGAATTAGAGCACTCAATCAAATAAGAAGAAGTAGATTTAACTTTATTGATAGAATTTTTGGCTAGGTACCGTGCCATTACATTCAACTTGAAAAGATCATTGACGATATAGCCACGTCCAAGGAATTTTCCAAACTTTGACAAGATAAACTTTTCAGACTCAAATACAAGTTTAAATCCATGATATACAAGTAAAGAGCCTGACACGAGATTCTTGCGGATGTCTGGGACATGAAGCACATCCTTCAAGGTCAAATCCTTGCCACTAGTGAGTTTGAGCACAACATTGCCCACTCCAACCACATCTTATGAAGCTTGATTGCCCATATAGAGCTTTCTTCCTTCAAAAGACTTGTAGGAGATAAAAAAACTCCTATCGGAAGCTACATGACACGTTGCACCCGTGTCAATGAGCCATTCATGTGGACTGTCTACGTGGTGAACCTCAGAAACCACCGCACACAAATCATCTTCCCAATCATCATCGGGTTCAACATGGTTGACATCCATCTTTGCTTTGCCTTTATTTTTATTTTTAGGCTTTTTGCATTGATTTGTCATGTACCCATTTTTGCCATAATTAAAGCAAACACCCTTGAACTTAGGTTCTTGGATCACAATCCCCTTGTTCGACAGGTTAGGCCTTTTTCTTTTCTTTGATGGACCACCATGTTCCATCAAATTTGTCTTGACATCCATAACTCTCGGCTTAGGATCCACCTTCCGATTGTCCTCTTCAATATGAAGCTTGACAACCAAATCCTGAAGAAAAATAGCCTTTTGCTTATATTTAAGGTAGCTCTTGAAGTCCTTCCACGAGAGAGGCATCTTCTCAATGACCGCAGCCACATTGAAAGCATCGAGGAGTAACATCTCCTTGGCGTGAACATTGTGCAAAATGAGTTGAAACTCTTACACTTGTTCCACCACCGAATGATTGTCAACCATTTGGTGTGATAAGTACTCGGCCACATCGTACATTTTAGTACCCGCGTCCTCTGTCTTATATTTTCTTTCTAGTTGTTTCCATAGTTCTTTAGCAGTGGTTACATTACAATACACGACATAAAGATGATCAACTAAACAATTGAGTACACAATTTTGACAAAGGAAATCGTCATGACACCAATTATCGAAGGCAATTCTTTTGTGGTTGTCGGCCTCATCATCGGCAAGCTCGGGCTTGTCTTCCTTCAAGTAAAAAAGCCAAACCAAGGGTTGTGAGGTCAAAAAGCATTTTTGTTACCATGTCTTGAAGTCAACACCGCCAAACTTGAACGGCTTGTCGGCTTAGGCATTCGGAGGGAGTTGACGAGCATTGTTGGAGTTGCTTCCTCCAGCACCATTGAGAGAGTGGTCAGCCATGAATGTAGAAAAGTAGTAGAAAATTCGTCTTGCGATTGTTGGAATATTTGTTGTTCAAGACTGAGAACTTCTGCAACAAATTAAGTCTAGTAATGCAAGTTTTTACAAATAGAACTACAGGCACTGCTAGTACATAAAGAAAATAAATAGAAAGAATAAAAAGAAACAACCGAGTCGAGGAATCCCTCTTCCCGCAAGACGAATTTGGCAATGTAGTGCTCGTTAACCGACAATCGTCCCCAAAGGTAAAACGACTTCATCCTTTTTGAGGCAGCACCGCAATCGAAAAGGCTCTGACGAACTGAACGGAGGTGAAACTGAGTTGCTTAAAAGCAAGAAAAAAGATACAGCAATAGGAGGATAATGTTGCAGTATCTGGATAAGTGAGCTTGTTTGTTGTCTAGGTGACAGGGGACCGGAGACAACTCCTATGTGTGCCTATTTATAGACATGTACCACCAGGGGGGAGCCTGTATGTTACGGTCGCAACCATGAAGGCTCGAGCCGTTACAGGCGCAAGACAAGCATTTCAACACGTGCGGTGACTCGTCAACCACGTCACATGCTTCATGTGCACCATGTCGACAGCCCATGTAACAAGCCCGCATGTTGATTTCACTTGCCCGAAAAGATAAGGCACGAGAGGGCCAAGCCAAGCCAAAGGCCCAATGACCACCCAAAGACCAATTGCCCAGAACCGAGACCGAGTCGGAGCCGAGACTGGGTTCGGGGTCAGGGCATGGGCGCTCGGCCAACAGCTTCGCTGAGGCTCGGGCTGAGGCGTAAGCAGAGGCGAGGACGCCACCGAGTGCCACATACATTGCACACCGTGTTATTACACACTTCAACCATCAAGGTTTATATACATAGATTAATTATTGTAATTAATCAATATGGGACTTCATTTATTACATAATCCACTTATGTAATAACCGAATCCGAGTTTGCTGCTCCAACCATTACCCCCACCAACCGTGTGACTTCGTGGACTCATTTCTCGCTCACTAGAATTCGGTTTTGAGAAAATAAATAAACCACGATCATCTGCTCTTCGCGTAGATTAAGTTGGTAATATTTAATTTTGACAAAATTAAATATTTCACATCGAAAATTTACAGCAAATTTCCTGAATTACCAATATTTTGTACATGTTAAAAACTCATGTTATTCATAAAAACATCAAATTCAACATTATTTCAATGCAAATAATTAAGGTCACTACAACATTACATAAGTGCAATACTATTCTTTTTAAAAGAAATCCAGCTACACTTATTAATTATTGCGGGTGAGTTGATGTTGAGTTGTGGAACCCCGGCCACTATTACATAAGTGAGGTGTTGTTGGAAAGTGTATGTCCACGGATTTCAAATCTCAAATGAAAAAGATACTCCATTATTAAAAGAGTAAAGGAATCAGATATATTAAGAAAGAAATTCAACCGAACAATCAAGATTTGAATACACCTGTCTCGATAAACTCCTCATGTTACACCTACCATCCTAAAAAATTTATATTCTCTCCTTCCTAAATAAAATGACACTTTTCTTTTGGCATGAAAATTAAGGAATGTGAATATAAAATTAATATTTTATTATTAAATATAAAAAAAATTAAAAATGAGTCAATTCAATTGATATAACTAATTTGGTAAGTGGATTAATTTAAATGGGATCGAAAGGTAGTATATATTTTCATCTTTTTAATATATTTTAACATTCCTTTTATCTAATACAAAATTCTCCTTCTTTTTTTCGTCTGTCGAATGATAAGCGCTTGTTTTCCATATTATTTCTTGTAATTTAGATTGTTTACGTGGTTTTTCTTTTTCTTTTTTTTTGAGTTCTAGTATTTAATCTTTATTCTAGTGTTGCGTTTATTTTAGTAGTAGTTATTTAATTGTTTTTTAGGTTTTTAAGTGAATAATTAAGTTGAGAAATGAAAAATGCAAGAGATCTAACAAGGTTCGAGTCAGGGTGAAGCTGCAGCCGAAAGAGATGAAGAAAGGAGGTCCGTCAAAAATCTGGAACATGACAAGTATGTCAAAGGATCAGCAAAGGTCCTCTAACGAAAGGATCTTATTTGGATTAAGAGATAACAGGTTCGAACTTTTCCGAAAATATTTAACAAAGTGAATTTTAATAAATGTACTACTATTAAATAATAATAATAATAATAGTAATAATAATTGTTGATGTTCGTATATTCATTAATAAAATCAAAGAGAGAGAATACTCGATAATAGATCAATTAAGAAAATGCCTAAGCTCAATGAACCCTTTGTATTTGAAAATGTTCAACCCTTTTCTCATTATTTTTCGCTTCTCTTATAGGAATCTAAAATCTATTACAGGTAGGAACTGCTAATCTGGAGTAGATCACTTCTTCCCTTTTCTGGTTCTAATGACGTATGTTGCGCCCTATAATATGCCTTATTATTTGCCTTTCGTCATTCTTGTGCGTCGATTGTGGTCTTATTGATTCTCTGTCTGTTGTCAATTATATCGGGGATTCGTGACTTTAACTGTCAATTGAATTATTGACAAGTTTTGAATCATATGACTCCCGTAAAACGATCGTCTCGTTGTCTTTTCGAATCTGAAGATGCCGGTCGAGCCATTCCCATCTTGGTTCTCTATTTGGCAATCGAGCCTCTCTATCTTTATTTGAAATATCTTCCAGCCTTTGGCGAGATGGTCGTGACTTTCGGGGTACAACTGTTGGTCCCGGTTTTTCAGAGTTTAAACGATACGCAGCGGAAATAATATAAAGTTAATTGATTTCTTTGCACGCTACTTACTTACAGCTGACAACTGGCAACTGGTCAGCTGGTGCTGGTTAATCAGTAGGCAGCTGACAGCTGGTCAGCTGGTGAAATAATACTTAGAATATTTTAGCCAAGTTTGCACAATTATATCAGTTTCAGAACATACACCAGCACTTGAGTGCTGGGTTTTAAATCAGAATGTAAAGCAGAAAACTGATAAATGACAAAAGGATTTATAGTGGTTCGATCAATCGATCTACGTCCACTCTCCAGTCGAAGCACTGGAAATATCACTATGAGCAATCGGTTACAGGTTGCCTACGATCTATCTCTAGCTGGTGAATGCCTTGTCCACCAGTTCACTAGATCAACCGCTCCCGGTCCTGGTTTCCTCTTCAGCTCTCTTCTGCTGATGGAGTGCGAGCACGTCACTTCAACCTCCACAGCGATTTGGGTGTTTAGTTCTCCCAAGAACGTAAATCCTTTCTACGGCAGAATGTCCGTAATAACTCAAGTGCTGGTGAGCACAGGAGCTGCTGTGAACTTCCTCGAAGAGAAAGAACACCAAATGAGATCTCTAAACTTACAAGCGTAAAGCTTGAAGTCTCGTGTTTGAATAAATCAACACACGGAAAGCTTTTTGAAAAGCCTCGAAATAACTTCAGTTCTTTCGGTGGTTGAGCAGAGATATCTGAATATTCAATGTGTCAACCGAGCTTCTAGCGAGAGAGAGAGAGTGCCAGAGAGAGAGCTTTGAATGTTGGTAGTTGCGACGTATTTATAGCCGCAGGAACCGATTCAAACTTTCTAGCCGTTTGGACGCATCCGGAAAGGTGTCAGACCTCGGATGTCCTTCTGACGGCGGCAGGTATGCTTTTTCGGAGAAAGGCCATACCTAAGACCGCTTTATCTGACACAGATCTCTTTGTGTCAGAACGGCTCTCTCTGTCAGTCCGAGGAATAAGACTGGCGTCTTGTGACTGATAGACTTTAAGTTATCCTTCCTTAAAGTCGTCCTCTGTCAGTCGGTTCCTCAGAGAATCTTCTTCTTGTCTCTACGGCGCTGGGAGAGAGAATCTGGAATACTGCTGGTAACATCTGACTGGTAGATCATACTGGTGATCTTGTGCTGGCAGTCTCTGCTGGTGACTTGCCCTGGCATCATCAAAGTCTACCAAATCTCTAGATGTTAACTCTTCTCGGAATCTCCCATGACTGGTGAAATCACCGCTGGTGAATAGTGTAAGGAACACGCATTCTCCTGGTAAGGTTTGTCAGCCGCCTGCTGATGAAACCCTTCCCAACTGGTGAACAGTAGCCAGTCATATGCACTTCTCACCGCTGGTGAACAGTGTCAGCGTGAGTCTTTGTCAGCCGCCTGCTGATGAGACTTTTCCCAACTGGTGAACAGTAGCCAGTGGTAAGCTCTTCTCATGCTGGTGAACAGTGTCAGCATGAGTCTTGATCAGCTGCGACTTACAACTCAAAAGCCTAAACAGGACTTTACATTTGAGACTAGAGCTATGTAGAGACAACTGACGCTGGTAGGACTTAGGATTTGATCCACCAAAACTATAATCTAAACAATTAAGCTACTGGGAAAGGAAACCTTAGACAGATTTCCCAACAACAACAGCCCCCCAGCTTTATCGAGACTGGAACTAGTATTGATAAAGCTGATGTCTTGGTTCGAATTCATTCTTTAGTTACACTGTGGTTTGAATCTAATGCAAATCTGAGTCCAATCGAGACGTTGTCTTGGGGCTGGTTTGAGCTCAATCAAGGCATGGTCTTGGAGCAAAGTCGAGCTCAATCAAGACATGGTCTTAGAGCGAAGTTAAGCTCAATCAAGACATGGTCTTGGAGCGAATTGAGCTCAATCGAGACATGGTCTTGGAGAGAACTTGAGCTCAATCAAGATATGGTCTTGGAGCGAATTTGGGCTCAATCAAGACGTGGTCTTGGATCGTGTGGCTAAGCGCTTGTACTTAGCCTAATTTTCATTCTTTTTACAACTGGTGGCAAGTGTGCATTTGAATTTTTGCTTCCATTTTAATTAATTTTTCAAATGTTCTTTTTTAAATTTAAATTTCAACACGCGGCAGCCGTTGATTGGTGCGTGCTGAATAAGCGGCTCGATTTTCGGGACACTTAATTCGCCCCCAATTTTCTTTTAAAACAAGAATTCTAGCATTTTCTGACCATCCATCTTCATCTTCTTCGTTTCTCTTACTGTTCATGGTAAACTGCTCACCTCCAAGCCTGCCTGTGTTTTTTCTTGTCTGTGCCTGTTGAGTCCGGCGAGTGTTGGGAGATTTCTTTACCCGATTCATTTCTGGTTTTTCTTGCTTCGTTCAGGGTGCATTTTCGTCACTTGGTAAGTGTTACTTGCTTGTTTGATTCTGCAAAAGAATGTCTGTGCATTTCAATTCTAGGGGTGAGAATCCCATTGAACTTCCTGTTTCTTCTTCTCATTCATCTGATTCTTCCAATTCGAACGAAGAATCTTCTTCGTTCCCGTCTGAAATTGAGGTTGTTCATGGGGTTTTTCCAAGTGAATATGAGAAGACTTTCTGGGGTTCGCTAGTTGATTCTCAGACTTCGATTGATTTTGATCTCTTGAGGGGTTTTTCTATCGTTAGTATATGTCTTTCCGCTTAAACCCTATCATCCCCTCACACGATGAACATCCTCATAAACCCCTGGTTGGATTTATGGCTTTTTCGACTTGTGTTTTTCAATATGGTGTTAGATTGCCTCTCCACCCTTTTTTCATTGACGTCCTTGAATATTATAATATTGCCCCCATTCAATTGGCTCCAATGGCTTGGAGATACTTGATGGGTACTCTTCTGATATTCCATGACCTCGGTATTGGTGACCTTTCAGTTCGTGAATGAGCTGAATTATATAACCTTCATAAGCAAAATAACGAGTGGTATTACTTCTTTTTGAAGCATACCAGTAGTCCGCATAAGCCCTTAGTCAAAGGGTGTTCTACGAACAATGCTGGTTGGACCGAGGAGTTCTTTTTTGTTCAAATCCATGTCGAACAGCCGACCTTATCTGGAGTGCTTCGGAAGGCTGCCCGTAAGTATTCAGTTGTTATTCCATTTGACTCGTGATTCTCACTGACTGTTCTTTTTGCAGGTCCCCCTCGACCCGCTCTGACTGATAAGGAGCATTCTCATATTGCATTGGCGTATAATTATCCGATCCAGGAGATCGAACGCTTGACCGAGAACCATTGGGCTGATATTAACGGCTTCCAGGATATGGATAAATTGACTCCCGAAGAGCTGATTCATCTTGCCCAACTTCGGAAAGGGATGGAACTATCAAGGAAGAAAGAACTGTCTGAGAAGCAGGAGGGCGCTGCTTCTACAAAGAAACCTCACATTGAAGTTTCTTCTATGGCACATTCCGAGGATGAATCGGTTGAGAATGAAACACTGGTCTAAAGGCAGCAAAGGAAGAAAAAACAATTGGAGTCGAAGAAGACCGAGGTTGAAAGGATCGATCACATAAACCAGGAGCGTCGTCTTGTTGCAGGTGGAGGAGGTGATTTTCTTGCCTTTGTGCGCATCGCCTATGGTGGTCCGCCGTGGACGACTTCAATTGGTCCCATCAAAAAGTTTATGGACTATTCGCATACCACCCTAAGAGTTGAGTCGATTCTTTCCCAATCTTATACTTGTTCTTGGTTTTCGTAATATGATCTTTTCGAACATCCCTTCTTGTGACAGAGCTTGGGTGCTCTGCGTTCGATCTTTTATGGGACAATGCAGATGATGGCTGACGAGAAGAAGGAGAAGGTCGAGCTTGCACATTTGGTGGCAACTGTCGAGAAGGAAAGGGATGAAGCTATTGCTGAGCTTGGGAATGTGAAGAAGCTCGTCGAACAGCTCAATTTGGATAAGCTCTATGTGACTCAAGAGCTTCGATCTGAAAAGCAATTCCGTGATTTGCAAGCTGCTCAACTCGCCGGTCGGGAGCAGGAGCTCGAAGCAGCTCGGAACGAAGTTCAGACGAGTCGAGAGGCTTTGTTCAAAGCTCAATCTGAGGTAGAAGGGTTGGACTTATACCAGTCGATGAGGACTCCTCTTGGTCGACCGGTGTTCGACGACCTTGTCGATCTCGCTGCTAGGAATGTTAGAAAGGCCATTCTTAAGAAGTATCCTGATCTTGACCTTAGCTTTCTTCCAGTTGGTGCTGCTGAGGAGGATTTCGAAGAGGGAGAGCGAGAAGAAGAATCCAGGTCGAAGAATGATGAGGAGCAAGGCGGATCCGAGGTTGATAAGAATGCCATGGAGAAAAACCCGACTCGCACCCCTTCTTCTTAAGAAGTGTTATAATCTTTACAAACTTCTTTAATTTTTTGTTGACTTTGAATTGTCTTGAAGTCGTACCAATTTATTTTGGTATCTTTTTGTTTCCCAAACATTTCAAGTTTATTCACTATTGATATGGAATGAATACAACTTATGGGAAATATAACCTTTATTCCCTTTATTTTGTTTTGACTGTTGCATTATTGCATCAAAAATAAAATTTTCGCAAGTACTTAATGTTCCAAGCATTCGGAATTATCTCTCCGCTTGGTGATACAATGCGGTAGGCTCCATTTTTGACAACTTCAGAGACTATGTAAGGACCTTCCCAGCTCGATCCCAACTTTTTGGCATTCAGCTCTTTTGTGTTTTGGAACACCTGTCTTAGGACCCAATCTCCAACCTTCAAAGCGATGGGTTTTGTATACTGAAAGCATTTATTATAATGAGTATACAATGATTTATTTCTTCTATCTGTTAAACAAACTTACATGTATGTAACAATGATATCCTCTGGTCTCACCGATAGGGACGATCATACGGCGTGTAGTAGATTGCGGAATACAGTATGATCACTTGACCTAGTGAGACATAAACCTGATCACAGCCGAGACAGCGTATGAGGATGCGTCTATCTGGATGGCTGCGGCATTGTCGGAATAAGTAGTATGTCTTGGTTACTTGACATGCTGGTACGCAAGGTGGCGTATTGATGGACCGCAGTGAGATGTATTCGACTGTCTGACATCAGCAAATACAAGATCTCGTTATTGATTGAGTCCAAACCCTAACGAAGGTTCAGGGGTTTGCACGGATTGACTGTTGCTTTGAGTTGCCATGGTGGAGAGTCAGAGTAACGTGCTCGTATATCCACATCTTGGGTAACAGCAGTTCGTGTAGTACCGCCTTATACTGGGTTTAGGTAACCATATCCGAGTAATAGGATGGGGACATTCCCTGAGGAGCTCAATGACATTCATCGTGCAAAAGTCCTGCAGGGTGATTAAGTTCAGGCACGAGTAATAAGGATTGAGTGGTACTACTCAGGAATAATAAGATGTTAATTAATTGTAGATAGAGCTTGTCAGAAGCTCTGATTAATTAACGAATGTTCGGTAACCTTAAATATGGGAATTCTAAATTAATGCAACCCGTTCTCATAACGTGGAAATAAAGGGGTAGGTCAGTATTAATTATGTGGTGAAAAAGAATTAATATTAATTAATTAATTGTGTCCTGGGTTGTGAACATGGGAATTAATTAATTTATAGGCCCACTTTATTATTTGCATTAGGTCTCAGGTCTAGCCCAAGTAATATATGCTGAATGGAGCCCAGTAACCCTTTAGGGATAAAACCCTAGGTCTATGAATAGACCCCTCTCTCTCTTTGAAACCCTAGCCACCTTGATCATAATTCAAATCAGTCAAAACCCTAGGGAGAGAGAGAGAGCTGGGCGGCGCACCTGTAGAAGGAGGAGAAGGAATTTTTCGCCTCTGGCTTACATCACAGATCTGTGGAATCCTCACCAGTAGCAGATCTGAACAGCATTGGGACACAGCCCTGAAGATCTAATATGGATAACAGATTTTCTTCTTTTCTCTCCTGTTTTAATTAAATCTTGAAGTTAGAATCTATCTAATTTCTGTTTCCGCAGATTTAATTAATATCGCGTGGTTGATTCAAGTTTTGGAATTCAAATGCGAAAGATTGGTACAGAATCTACGGAGTTCAGGTAAACTCGATAATCCACGAATTGCATTAAATTCATAGGATCATGCTAGGTTTTTGTGAATTTAGAATATGTGCTATATCCATAAATCGATCCGGTTCACATGGGTTTTTGTGATTCGGTTCACTAAAAATCCCTACAATTGGTATCAGAGCCAGGTTTCTGATTTATAGCTCTGTTGTATATAATAAATTCAAATATGCATGTATGAATTTTATTGTATGTCGTGGATGGCTTTTGTTCCTCGTGGCAACCCGTTTGACTCAGCCCGCGGTGGTTTATCCATGTAGGGTTGAATCTATTTTGTAAAATCACGAGAAAATCCGTGATTAGTGTAGATTTGTTTAAAAATTATAACAGAATAGATTCTGTAATTTTTTTTTCAAATTTGTAATTGGACGGGTCGAGGACGAAGAACGAAGACGGAGCCGACAGGCGGCGGGCCGCGGCGGCAGCAGGCGCGCGAGCGCACGGGCTGCGCACGGACCACCGGCCGCGAGGGCGCAGCACGCGCGGCGGCGGCAGCGATTCGGCAATGCTGGCGGCGGCGTGAGTCATCGGCGGCGGCTGTTGTCCCGTCGCGGGGTTCGTGTTTTGGTGGTTGGTACAATCCTGTGTAAACCCTAGGTTTGCATTAGGGTTTGGGGCCAATCATCAAATCTCAAAACCCTAAATCCCAAAAGATTTGGTGGATGAAGATTTGGAGGCCCTAGAAGATTTGAAGAAGATTTGGATTTATCCAATTAAATTCAAATTCAAATTGTAATAGATATGATTTTATTTTTTCTATTTTGTGGGGCCGCGAGGAATTTTTGTTTGCCTTAATTGTCCTTGTATGATATGTAATTTATTATGTGCGCAATTAAGCATGTGTAGATAATAGGAAAAGAATGATTTACTGCTTTTATTATTTACAGTTTTTCAAGCAAGCTTATGTGATTATTTTTTTTTTGTTGGATTATATTTTGGGAATTTTTGGGCTTGTTTAATTCCATGCAAAAATTTGGAAAATATAATAACAAAGAAATTATATGTGCGCATATAAGAAACCTTTTAAAAGAAAAATACTAAGCTGATTTTTTAATTAAAATCAATAGACCTCCACAAAGCGATCCTAGGCTGTAAGTGTATCTCTCGCTCTAGTAAACGTCTACAAGTGTAGCTTGCTAGTTCCTAGAGGTGCATGGGTACGGTTGTTGGGATTTCTAGACAAACAATTTAAATCATGTGAATAGTGGGAGGGTTTTGCGTAAACGTCTACGAGTGTAGCTTGCATAGATCTCTTTCATAAGTATTCTAGGATTAATTTAAATTGTAGATAACAAAAGCTTTAAGGGCTGTGCGGTATGGTTACTTGCTATGCTAAACTGTCTCTTGTAGCCGGAGTTAAATTTGTGGTTAATGGCTATGAAGCATCTTAGAATATAATGCAAGAATTGCATCCCTGTTCTTGAGAGATGGCTTGGTCTAAGGTTTTCACTAATTATTAATTTCTAGTGTCAAAAGGTTCCTGACATGGTAGTGAAATTAAATGAATTGGGGCTTAAAACCCGCAATTCTGGTTGAGGGTGACATCGTAAACGTCTACGAGTGTAGCTTGCGGTGGGAACTCTTGGGTGGAAAACATTTGAATTTGATTTATTAAAAGGTTTTCAATGCATTTGTTTTCAAAGTTCTACATGTATGTTCTTATTTAAGATTATATTATTGTTTCAGATATATCTATGTCTAATGTCATCAACATTCTCGCACAAAATTCTCTAACTGGTCCAAACTTCCTGGAATGGAAACGCAATCTCGAATACATCCTGATTGTAGAAGAACATATGTTCATTCTGCAAGTACTTCGTCCCGAAGTGCCAACTGCTGAATCCACTCACATGGATATAAACTTTTATAACAAGTGGAAGAAATCGAACAATGTAGTCAAGTGCTACATGATGACCACTATATCGAAAGTCTTACAGCAGCAGCGTTAGCACCATAGGGATGCCTATGACATCATGGCGAGTCTAGAGGCGACCTATGGGGAAACTGATAGAGCCGTCAGGTTCAATCTCATGAGGCAAATCGTGAGTAAGAAAATGACTGATGGCACCTCAGTGAGAGAGCACGTAGTTACCATGACTCACCTCATGGATGAGCTAACTGTGCACGGTGGAGGTATCGACGCTGAGGCTAAGGTCGATATCATACTAAACTCTCTACCCAAGTCCTTTGAGAGTTTTAGGCTGAATGTTGTCATGAACAAGAAATAGTATACACTTAACGAGTTGCTCAATGACTTGATGGCAGCGGAATCAGTCATGAACTCTCAAAAGGTTGTCTTGGCCACTTCTGGTAATCTCTCTGTTGTACCGAAAGGTATAAAGCAGAAGAAGAGGATTAAGAAGTGGGCTAAGAAGGCACCCGTAAAGGATGGTGGGGCTATGAAAAAGCCTAAAGTGGCGACTGATAGGGACAAGTGCTTCAGGTGTGGTAAGAAAGGACATTGGAGGAAAGATTGTCAAGCCAACAATGCTAGATAAGGTATGCCATTTGCATGTATAACTGTAAGCATGATTAGACTCTGTTGTTGCTCTTCTAGAGCTATAAGCACTGACTTGTTGATCATGTTGTTGTACTTTGCAGGGGACCGTGCCGACAAGGCTGGTGAGCGATGGCGAGAAGATACCAAACTGGATGAAGGCAACGTTTTATGACGGAGCTTCATGGAGTTTTCTTTTCTTTATGTTTTGATAAACTAAGTACGTTTAAGAGTTTTGTTTTGTGGGCCGTGGTTTAACGGCAGGACAAAATTTATCAACTTTTCATGGACATTTGTTATTTATGATTTCAGTCATTGGTGATAACAATGTTATCCATTATAGGATGTTGATTTACACTCTTTATGTTACTTCGATCAAACATGTCCTTAAGTATTGCATGTAATTCATCCATAATTGATAATCCTAGAAAGAGAAGACTTACTTCTTCTGATGAGGATCTTACATATCTCTGGCACTTGAGACTGGGTCACATCAGCTTGAAGCGGATTCAGCGACTTGCAGATGACGGTACATTGGACTTAGTCCGAGCTGTACCTTATCAAGTTTGTGAATCCTGCATCGAGGGCAAGATGTCAACTAGGCCTTTTAAGGCTAGTCAGTCTCAAGCAGAGGAAGTGTTGGAATTGATCCATTCTGACTTATGTGGACCAATGTCCACGCAGGCTCGTGGAGGGTACGAGGACTTCGTCACTTTCATTGATGATTACTCAAGGTACGGATATGTTTACCTGCTTCGCTACAAGTCTGAATGCTTTGAGAAATTCGAAGAGTTCAAGGCTGAGGTAGAAAAGAAGGTCGGGAAAACTATCAAGTCGTTGCGATCTGACCGCGGTGGCGAATACATCGGTAACGAGTTCCTGCAGTATTTGTCAGAAAATAGGATTACATCCCAATGGACTTCACCGGGTACTCCCCAGCAAAACGGTATAACTGAAAGAAGAAATAGGACTCTTCTAGAGATGGTAAGATCAATGATGAGTTATGCAAACTTACCAAATTTCATTTTGGGGCTACGCATTGGAAACAACAGCTTACGTGTTAAATGTGGTGTCTTCTAAATCAGATCCTAAGACGCCTTCTGAGCTCTTCCTTGGTCGCAAACCGAGTTTGTGCAAGTTTAGAGTATGGGGCTGTCTGGCACGCGTACTGTCAAAGGAACCTGATAAGTTAGAAAGCAGGTAAAAAGTAATGTTGTTTATAGGGTACCCCAGGCAAACGAAAGGTGGTTACTTTTACTGTCCTCAGAGTCAGAGAGTCGTTGTTAGAACCAATGCTAGATTCTTGGAGGACGAGTATATGAGTAATCACAAGTCAATGAGTGATATCGTTCTTCAAGAAATTGAAAGCGAGAATGCGATTCCAAGGGAAGGGGAACGTGTAGATGTAGGTGCACCTGTGAGAGGTTCAGCACCACAGACACATTTTTCAGTGCAAGGTGTAGAACCACAAGTTACTACACTTACTACTGACATGGCACCGATGCCTCGTCATAGTGGGAGAGTTATTTTCCAGCCGGAAAGGTACATGTTCGTGGGTGAGTCTTCGGACTTGAGCTCGGAAGACGGACATGAGAACTCTGACCCACTGACTTACAAAGAGGCAGTGCAGGACAAGGATGATGAAAAATGGCGTGTCGCCATAGATTCTAAAATTGAATCCATAACGGCTATGGATATATACCAGAAAACCGATTTTCCGGATGGCTTTAGGGCCATAGAGTGCAAATGGGTATACAAGAGAAAGAAAGGGGCGGATGGAAAAGTCACGGCTTTTAAAGCCAGGTTGGTGGCAAAGGGTTATAGTCAGAAAGTGGGCATTGACTATGACGAAACCTTTTCACCCGTAGCCATGCTCAAATCCATCCGGATACTCCTTGCCATAGTTGCGCATATGGACCTCGAGATCTCGCAGATGGATGTCAAAACCGCTTTTCTAAACGGTTACCTTGAAGAAGGTAGGGACATCTATATGCAGCAACCCGAGGGTTACATACGCAAGGGCGAAGAACATCTTGTCTGGAAGCTTAGGAAGTCCTTGTATGGGCTTAAGCAAGCTTTGATGTCGTGGAACTTACGTTTCAACGATGTGATTAAATCCTATGGATTTGCACAGTTGGAAAATGAAAGTTGTGTTTACCCATTTTGTGTTAGTGAGAGCGTGGTTTTCCTTGCACTTTACGTTGATGACATACTCCTATTTGGAAACAACGAGGGAGTGATGTCGGAAATCAAGGTTTGGTTATCCGAACAGTTCCAAATGAAGGATTTGGGAGAAGCTGGCTACATAATTGGGATTAATGTCTTACGAGATCGTAAGAGAAGAATGTTGAGCTTATCCCAGGCATCCTATGTGGATACTGTGATAGCCCGGTTCAGCATGCAACTCGCCAAGAAAGGCTTGCTACCTTTCAGACATGGCGTTCATCTTTATAGTGGGTAGTGTCCTGAGACACAGCGGGAGAAATATGAGATGAGTCTTGTACCATACGCTTCAGCGGTGGGTAGCCTCATGTATGCGATGTTTTGTACCAGACCAGATATTCGTTATGTCGTTGGCATGGTAGCAAGATATCAGTCTAACCCTGGACAAGCGCATTGGACTGCGGTAAAGCACATCCTCAAGTATTTGAAGAGAACTAAGAATTACTGTCTAGTTTATCAAAGTGAGGATTTGCGCCCTGTGGGTTATACAGACTCGAATTTCCAAGGGGATCAGGATGAGAAGAAATCGACCTCTGGATATGTGTTTTCCCTGGGAGGTGGAGCTATATCTTGGAGGAGCTCAAAGTATAAATGCATTGCTGACTCCACCATGGAGGCGGAATATGTCGCCGCCTCCGATGCCTCGAAAGAGGGGGTATGGCTCAGGAACTACCTTTTGGAGTTGGGCGTGATTCCGAGTTTGCCGAGGAGCATCACAATTTATTGTGATAACTCTGGTGCAGTGGCTAACTCAAAGGAACCACGGTCTCACAGGGCAAGCAAACACATAGAGAGAAAGTACCATATCATACAAGAAATCGTATCAAGAGGTGATGTGCTGATCAAGAAGATTGACACTAAGGACAACCTGGCTGATCCATTTACAAAGAGCTTGCCGCAGAAAATTTACGAAAGACACATTCGTGAGCTGGGTCTGAGGTGGATGCTGACCACTGACAGTGGTTAAAGAGATAGCAAGCTAGATAGACGGACTGTATACTATGTAATAGCTTAGTTATGCTTTGAGTATAAGTGGGAGATTGATGGGTTTTGTATACTGAAAGCATTTATTATGATGAGTATACAACGGTTTATTTCTCCTATCTGTTAAACAAACTTACATGTATGTAATAATGGTATCCTCTTATCTCACCGATAGGGACAATCATACGGCATGTAGTAGATCGCGGAAGACAGTATGATCACTTGACCTAGTGAGACATAAACTTGATCACAGCCGAGACAGCGTATGAGAATACGTCTATCCGGATGGCTGCAGCATTGTCAGAATAAGTAGTCTGTCTTGGTTACTTGACATGCTGGTACGCAAGGGTGGTGTATTGATGGACCGCAGTGAGATGTATTCGACTGTCTGACATCAGCGAATACAAGATCTCGTTATTGATTGAGTCCAAACCCTAACAAAGGTTCAGGGGTTTGCACGGATTGACTGTTGCTTTGACTTGCCATGGTGGAGAGCCTGAGTAACGTGCTCGTATATCCGCATCTTGGGTAACAGCAGTTCGTGTAGTACCGCCTGAGACTGGGTTTAGGTAACCATATCCGAGTAATAGGATGGGGACATTCCCTGAGGAGCTCAATGATATTCATCGTGCAAAAGTCCTGCAGGGTGATTAAGTTCAGGCACGAGTGATAAGGATTGAGTGGTACTACTCAGGAATAATAAGATATTAATTAATTGTAGATAGAGCTTGTCAGAAGCTTCGATTAATTAATGAATGTCTGAAAACCTTAAATATGGGGATTCTCAATTAATGAAACCCGTTCTCATAACGTGATAATAAAGGGGTAGGTCAGTATTAATTCTGTGGTGAAAAATAATTAATATTAATTAATCAATTGTGTCCTGGGTTGTGGACATGGGAATTAATTAATTTATAGGCGCACTTTATTATTTGCATTAGGTCCCAGGTCTGGCCCAAGTAATATATGATGAATGGAGCGAGTAGCCCATTAGGGATAAAACCCTAGGTCTATAAATAGACCCCTCTCTCTCTCTGAAACCCTAGCCACCTTGATCATGATTCAAATCAGTCAAAACCTTAGGGAGAGAGAGAGAGAGAGAGCTGGGCGGCGCACCTGTAGAGGGAGGAGAAGGAATTTTTCGCCTCTGGTCTACATCACAGATCTGTGGAATCCTCACCAGTAGCAGATCTGAACAGCATTGGGACACAGCCCTGAAGATCTAATCTGGAGAACAGATTTTCTTCTTTTCTCTTCTGTTTTAATTAAATCTTGAAGTTAGAATCTATCTAATTTCTGTTTCCGTGGATTTAATTAATATCGCGTGGTTGATTCAAGTTTTGGAATTCAAACGCGAAAGATCGGTACAGAATCTACGGAGTTCAGGTAAACTCGATAATCCACGAATTGCATTAAATTCATAGGAGCATGTTAGGTTTTTGTGAATTTAGATTATGTACAATATCCATAAATCGATCCGGTTCACATGGGTTTTTGTGATTCGGTTCACTGAAAATCCTTACACAAAGTCCTCAAGCGCACTAATTTATTATAATAGCGGTCCACCACCTTTTTTCTTTTTTTCATACTATCAAGTGCTTCATTCCTTCTTTCATCTAATGACTCCAATGACTCAAAATGTTTCTCTTGGTTCGATTCCTCATCGAAAAATTCAACACATGGTCCGAGCTGAAGCATTTCGACGGGAGTCATTGCTTCTGAACCATAAGCGAGTGAGAATGGTGTTACCCCAGTACTTGCCCTGTATGTGGCTCAATATGACCACATAATGGCGGACAGTTCTTCTGCCCACGCTGATTTAGCAGCCCCCAGTTTCTTCTTCATCGTATTCAAGATTGTTTTGTTTGTCGACTCCTCTAGGCCGTTCGCTTCTGGGTATCTAGGATTTGAGAACAGCAACTTGATTCCAAGATTTTCACAATAATCTTTGAATTTGTTACTGGTAAACTGTCTTCCATTGTCGGTTATTATTTCCGTTGGCAGACCGAATCGACACATGATGTTTTTCCAGACAAACTTGATCATATCTATATCTCGGATATTTGCTAGTGGTTCAGCTTCCACCCATTTTGTGAAAGAGTCAGTCGCTACTACTGCATATTCCCTTCCCCCTTTCGCCCTTGGCAACTTTCCGATTATGTCGATTCCCAATCTATGAAACGGCCAGACTGGAAGGTTAGCATGCAGCATTTCAGACTTCCTGTGTGTTGGTCCCGGATATCAGGGTATACTTTGGCAGCGGAAAAATACGTAAGTTCGTTTCTTGCACTCTGCTGGTTACACAGCTGACTGGGACCTTGTCAGCTGGTAAGTCAACTGGCAACTGAGTATTCAGCTGACTGGCAACTGGCTGGTCAGCTGATGACTCAGGACTTAGAAAAGTTTAGAGTCGAGTTTGCACAGTTATAAACTGGTTTCAGTTATACTCCAGCACTTGGGTGCTGGGTTTTAAATCAGTAAGTAAATGCTGAAAGCAGTAAATAACAAGGATATTTTATAGTGGTTCGATCAACTGATCTACGTCCACTCTCCAGTCGAAGCACTGGAAATTCACTAAAGAGAGTAATCCGGTACAAGATATCCTACGATCTATTTCCAGCTGGTAGATGCCTTGTCTACCAGTCCACTGGATCAACCGCTCCCGGTCCTTGTCCTTCTTCAACTCTTGTCAGCTGGATGGAGTGCGAGCACGTCACTTCAACCTCCACCGGTACCACTGACGACGTGGGTGTTGAGTTCTCCAAGAACTTGACTCTTGCTGGCGGCAAAACTGCCCGTAATAACTCTGGAGCTGGCTGGCTCAAGAGCTGCTATGTTCTTCCTCGGAATGAGAAAGAACACCAAATGAGATCAATAACTCACAAGCTAGAAGCTTGGAGTCTCGTGTTCAAATGATTGACACACGGAGTAGCTTTAAGAAAAGCCTCGAAAGATTGCTTATTCGCTGATATGAATGCGTTTGAGCTTTCGGTAGTTCAAGAGTTGGCTAAGAGTATTGAATGCTGTTGGATCTCACGTATTTATAGACGTGAGATTCAGATTCAAATACTAGCCGTTTGGACACATCCAGAAAAGTCTCTGTCCTCGCATGTCCTTCTGCAGGCGGCAGGTAGGAATTTCCGGAAAGCGCCATACCTTTGATCACTTTATCTGACACAGATCTCTTTGTGTCAGAACGACTCTATTCGTCAGTACGAGGAATCGGAACTGGTGTCTTGAACTGATAGACTTTAAGGCATCCTCCTTAAAGTCATACACTGTCAGTTACTTCCTCAGACGAATCTTCTTTTTGTCTCTAAGTCTTCGGGAGAGCGAATCTTCAATTCTGCTGATAACCTCCGACTGGTAGATCATACTGGTGATCTTTGTGCTGGCAGTCTCTGCTGGTGACTTTCCTTAGCACAATCAAGGTCTACCAATTCGTCTGATGTTATCTCTTGGAATCTCCCGTGACTGGTGGCTTCACCGCTGGTGAATAGTGTCAGCCAGAACACATATTCTGCTGGTAGATCTGTCAGCCTCCTGCTGATGAAATCTTCCCACTGGTGAACAGTAGCCAGTCGATAGCTCAACTCTATGCTGATGAACAGTGTCAGCATGAGTCTTCGTCAGCCGCTTGCTGGTGAGACTTCTCTCAACTGGTAAGCACATCTCATGCTGGTGAACAGTAGCCAGCATGAGTCTTGATCAGCTGCGACTTACAACTCAAAATACCTATACAGGACTTTACATTTGAGACTAGAGCTATTTCTAGAGACAAACTGACGCTGGTTGGACTTAGGATTTGATCCACCAAAACACCAAACTAGAATCTAAGCAAGTAGTTACTGGGGAAGGGAAACTTAGCCAAATTTCCCAACACTGTGACTGAGGTTCGAAAACTTTTAACAATTCTCGCATCTTTTTACAAACTCTTTCGAATCCTTCTTGAAGGTAGGCCAATAGAATCCTGCGGTCAAAATCCTATGGGATAGGTTTCTCGAACCTGAGTGATTTCCATAGCTTCCCGAGTGCACCTCGGTTAGTATGGATAGCACATCGTTCCCATCTACACACCTTAGCCAAGGTCCTTCAAAGGATTTTTTGTATAAATTTTCACCCATTAGTGTAAATCTTGCAGCTCTTCGTTTCGTCCTTATTGCTTCGGGCCCCGATTTTGTTACTTCTCCTTTAAGATAGGATATTATTGGATCCATCCATGAGTTCGACTCCCCAATTGGGAATACTTCAATCCGATCCTCTTGATCATAATCTCGAGTCGTCGGCCACAAAGCTGTGGTCGGAGGAATTAATCGAGAAGAATCAACATTCATTGATGCTGCCAGATTTGCTAAGGCGTCGGCCTCCACATTTTGTTTCCTTGATACATGATTTATTTGGAATAATTCAAATCTTGCTTGCAATTTCTTCACCACCCTACAATAAGTCATCATTCTGCAATCTTTGGCTTAAAAGTCTCTGTAAAATTGATTGACGATCAATTGTGAATCTGACTTGACTTGAAGTTTCTTAACTTTTAGTTCGAGTGCTAGCTGCATTCCCGCTATCAATGCTTCATATTCTGACTCGTTGTTAGTGGCCCAGAATTCAAATCTGATTGCTCATTGGTATACAATTCCTTTTGGGGATTGGAGATATACCCCTGCTCCAGCCCCCCTAGAATTACTAGAACTGTCTACATGTAGGTTCCAGAATTCTAAATTGGAGTTCTCCTCTCTTGATTCGATCTCTGCTTGTATGTGCATTTCTGGTGTGTATTCAGTGATGAAATCCGCCAACATCTGAGATTTCATGGCTTTACGCGGTTCGAATCGCAATCCATAGCCCCCCAATTCCACTGACCACTTCCTCATCCTCCCTGACAGATCTGGCTTTACTAATATGCTTTTTATTGGGAAACTAGATACCACTACTATCTCGTGAGACTCGAAGTATGGCTTCAATTTCCTTGATGCCATTATTAGTGCTAACACCAACTTTTCAAGCACCGAGTATCGAGTTTCTGCGTCGAGTAGCGCTCGACTTGCATAATAGACTGGGTGTTGAGACGTGTTGTCTTCTTTAACTAACACAGCTCTCACAGCCCTCTTCGACACTGCCAAATAAAGATATAATATTTCGCCTTCCTTCGGTTTCATCATCACTGGTGCGGTCGATAAGTACTCTTTGATTAGTGTGAAGGCTTCCTCACACTCACTTGTCCATTCGAACCTTTTTGCTTTATTAAGCAACTCGAAGAATTTGGAGGTTCGATCTGAGTACCTTGACACGAAGCGGCTTAGAGCTGCCAGTTTTCCGATCCTCATTTGCAACTCTTTGATCGAATTCGGAGCTTTAAGACCTTGGATTGCCTTAATCTGGATTGGATCGGGTTCGATTCCTTGCCTGCTTACCACGTATCCTAGAAATTTTCCCAATGATACACTGAATTGGCACTTCGCTGGATTCAACTTCATGTTGTATTTTGCCAAAATGTCGAAGGCTTCGGACAAATGCTTTATGTGGTCTTGTTCGTTTGATGATTTGACGATCATGTCGTCAATGTAAACTTCCATCAATTTTCCAATCAACGGTGCAAACATCTTGTTCATCAAATGCTGGTATGTGGATCCTGCATTCTTCAGTCCGAATGGCATTACCCGGTAGCAGTAAATACCTTGATCTGTCATGAAGGCAGTTCTCTCTTCATCTGGTGGGAACATGCGGATCTGATTATATCATGAAAAGGCATCCATGAATGACATTATCCCATTCCCCACGGTCGAGTCTACCAATCTATCGATATGTGGGAGTGGGAATGGATCCTTTGGGCAAGCCTTGTTCAAGTCTGTGTAATCTACGCATACCCTATTCTTCCCATTCTTCTTCTTCACAACAACTACATTTGCCAACCACTCTGGGTATTTAACTTCTCTTATGAAGTTAACTTTCAGCAAATTCTAAATTTCTTCGGCTACCGCTTCACTTTTCTCCGGAGTGAACCTCCTCCTTTTCTGATGAACTGGTTTGAAGGATGGGTCGACCTTCAGCTGATGAGAAATTGTAGACAAGTTTATTCCTGGCATTTCCGAGTGGTTGAAGGCAAAAATGTTCCGCTTCCCTCTCAAGAAAGTTGTTAGAGCATTTCGGAAACCTTCGGTCGAACCCTTGCCAATTACCGTTGTTTTTGAATCGTCACCCTCTTCAAGATTTACTTCTTCTATCTTCTCTTGACTTCCCACAACTCCGATTGTTCGAAGGGTAACAGCATAGCAATCTCGGGATGTGTGCTGCTCTCCTTTTATTGACCGAATTCCCCATGGAGTTGGGAATTTAATTACTTGATGGAAAGAGGATGGAACCGCTTGTAGTTTGTGCATCCATGGCCGTTAGCATGAATCTACATCCACTACTTGAAATCGTATCGATAAATTGATTTCTTCTGAGTATACTGGCAGATAAAGCTCTCCAATCGGGATCAACTGCTCGCCGCTAAACCCTACCAATTGACTCGTGCTTGGCATTAAGTTTTTCTCTGGGATTCCCATTCCTCTAAACGCCTTCATAAATATTAGATTTGAAGAAGCCCCACTGTCCACCAGAATTCGACGCACACGATAATTTGCTATCAGTAATTCGATCACCAGCGCATCATCATGGGGGTGTCTGACACCTTCCGAATCTGAAGGTCCAAAGGTTATTTCCTCGTTTGACAGCCATGTTGTCCTTATCAAATTTATGTTCCTTGCTTCCCTTCGATAGCGCTTGTGCGCGTTTTGAGAAGAACTTATGGCATGTCCTCTTGTTTTTGTCCACCCTCGGCCCTTCTGGCATTGGCACTCGATTGGATCCTGTGGCATGTCCCCTTGTTTGCTCCTCCTTTCCTTTGCCTCTTCTCCAAGTATTGTTTCTTGCTCTGCCTTTGAATTGCTGCAGATGGCCACTTTCTAGCAACCTTTGAATTTCCCGTAGGAAATCCCTACAATCAATTGTCCTGTGTCCATACCCCTGATGAAATGCGCAATAATTCTCCGGACCTCGGTGCTCGATGTTAGCGAGGGTCCTTGTTGGCCATCTAACTTGACTTTTGAGCGCCATCATTTCCTGAATTATTGCCATTGGATTTGCATTCAAGTCGAACAGCTTTGGCACTGCTAGTGTCATGTATTGCATCCCTGCTGCCTTTCTTTCGTTTCGTTGGTTATAGGATTGAAACCTATTCGACTTCCCCGGGTTCGACTCCACTTGTACTGATTTTCCCTTGTCTCTTTTTCCAAAGTTTTCTTCCTTGAATTCTTTTCTAATCTGAACTTCTGCCCTCATCATTATCTCAGCAAACGTTGAACATGGGTATTTTACCAATTTCCAGAACAGGCTCGACCCTCTGGTCAATTCCTTTTTGAAAGCCGACACGGCCGTCTCCTCCAAACAGTTTGGGATAGCCACCTACACTTCATTGAATCGCCTTATGTATTGTTGCAATGTCTCACCTTCTTTTTGCACCACTTGGTATAGATCGTCCGACCGTTTAGGTATTCTCCGGCTGCTAGAGAACTATGCTGAGAATTGTTCGTGTAGTTTCAAGAACGAGGCTATTTTCCCAACTTTGAGGTGCATAAACCACTGCATAGCTGGACCTTCAACACATGCTCCAAATCCCTTGCACATGCACGCCTCTCGGACCGCATCTGGAATTGAGGTCGTCTGCATCTTAAATTTGTATAAGGTTACAAACTCGTCTGGATCCGTCGTTCCATCGTACGCCTTGATGGTTGGGATCACGAATCGTTCAGGTACTTGAACATTCGCGATTCGAGACTTGAATGGTGAATCATTATAATTCCCCGTCTTGGGTGGAACATTGAAATTTGCTACTCCCGGTACATTTTCCATCCTCCTCGTTATTTCTTCTAATTTCGATTCCAGATCCTTAATTCTATCATTCTTCTTCCTTTCATCATTCGACCGCCGGGCAGAGTTCTGTTCTGAATTCTGCGAATTCACCTCCCTGTATTCGGTCTCCATACTTTCCAATTTGTGATGATTCTGGTACACAGCCAGTTGTTCCCTCAATCGCTCTGCATCCAATGTGGTTCTGTGATTCTGTTCCCGCAACTGCTCCATTTCTTCTTGCATTCGCCTCATATCTTCTTCAAATAGTTGCCTGTTCATAGATGAATTTTCGCCCTCAATAGTGTTGCTGCGCTCAGTACTCATTGATCTATCCATTTCTTTCTTTCAATCTCTTTTCCACAGACGGCGCCAATTGTTGATGTTCGTATATTCGTTAATAAAATCAAAGAGAGAGAATACTCGATAATAGATCAAGAAAATGCCTAAGCTCGATGAACCCTTTGTATTTGAAAATTTTTAACCCTTTTCTCATTATTTTTCGCTTCTCTTATAGGAATCTAAAATCTATTACAGGTAAGAACTGCTAATCTAGAGTAGATCACTTCTTCCCTTTTCTGGTTCTAATGACGTATGTTGCGCCCTATAATCTGCCTTATTATTTGCCTTTCGTGATTCTTGTGCGTCGATTGTGGTCTTATTGATTCTCTGTCTATTGTCAATTATATCGGGGATTCGTGACTTTAACTGTCAATTGAATTATTGACAAGTTTTGAATCATATGATTCCCGTATAACGATCGTCTCATTATCTTTTCGAATCTGAAGATGTCGGTCGAGCCATTCCCATCTTGGTTCTCTATTTGGCAGTCGAGCCGCTCTATCTTTATTTGAAATATCTTCCAGCCTTTGGCGAGATGGTCGTGACTTTCAGCGTACAACAATAATAAAAGTGAGAAAAAGCGTGTTAGAAACTGAGTTTCAGTTTACTCCATAATTTGATGTTTTGATGTGTCAAAACTTATTTTAGTTAGTGTTAAGTTTCTAAAGTCTCTAAATGTAATCCTTGTATAGGATTAATCGAGTTGTAATAGTCTAGAAACTTAGATGCTGAAGATCGAGCGAGCGATCAGAAACTTACTTTTTGATGATGAAATTCAAGAAGACAAAGCTCGAGATGCCGAGAACCAAGTTTCTGAATTTAAAGAGAAGAACCCAAGAAACTTGAAGTACTGAAGACAAAGTTTCTGTGCTTAAAACTTAGTAAGGCCAGAAACTCATTTTCTGGAAACTGATTTTTCCCAAAGAAAGATGGAAACTTAAACTGATTTTGGAAATGTCAGTTTTCAGTTTCAATATTCAAAGAGCACGTGAAACACAAGGAGACACAAGGAATCCGAAGTGAGATTCGAGGTGTCTTCAAGTGTTAATTAAAAAGTCAGTACGAGGAACTGGAACTTAGATTCCTCGGACTGAAACTTAGACTGACATGAGTAGGTAGAAAGTACACTGCAAAAGGTGAAAAACAGACGGTAGAGCAGGAAGAATGGGTATGATTAGACAACCCAATCTTTGTCTCTAACGGCTGGAAGTCTGAGTCTAACGGACATAAATTCAAATTATCGATCGAGAGCCTATAAATAGCTCGACACTTCAACAGAATCATTATCAAAAATACTATGTAAAAATGAGCCGACACTCTACCAAACTTCCTACTAAAAAATCTCTCTGAATTTCCATGTTAACTGAACACGAGACTTAAGTTACATCTAACTTAAGTTATTCTCTTAGTGCATCTAAGTGCACAAGGCTGAAGCTACTTCTTAGTGAATATTACTTTTCAAGTAATATTCATAGCAATTAGTTTCCTTCTCTGGAAATCTGATTATCACGAGCATAGCCAACCAACCTGAGTTCTGGGAAGAACAAGTAAACTTTCATCTATCCAATTGAAGGTTGCGGGGTGCGTCCTCACTTCAACCTGAAGAAGAAGCAAACTTACAAGGAGTTTCTGGGCGAATGACATCACCAGACCGAAGGATGGAGGTTTCCGACGGGCTGACCATAGATCGTGAGAAAGCTTGTAACTCTGTAACTTATTGGATTCCTGATTAAGTTCGAAATAGTGAACGTAGATATTTGATTACGAACCACTATAATGTCCCGTGTTATTTTTTGTTTTTTTAAGTTTCAGTCCTAAGTTTATTTGCTTATTTAAACCTTCAATATATGAACTAAGCATTGAAGTGTATAACTGAAAGTTGAATTTAAACCTTACTTAGCCTAAATTGAGTTTTCTTAAAACTAAAAACTAAGTCTAAATCAATTTTTCAGAACAAGTGTTAAATTAAATTAATTTCCGATGCAAATATTGGTACTTTAATTTTAGGACCATAAAAAGGCGCTCTAATTTTAGGATCATAAAAAGGCGTACAATGAGAGGCCAACAAACAGTCCAATCCTCGGGCATTTATGGCCGCAGTAGGGTGATTTTGGAGTAGAATGTCTTGATGTTTTGTTGTAATTTGTCCAATTTTGTGTAATAAATACTTTTTTATGATTTTGAGGACCATTATTCAATTCCGAGATTTAGCTTATGCTAGTTAAATTAGAGAAAAACTAGGGGAGAAAGTTGGAGCAATTGGAGGAATTTGATCTTATCTTGTAATTGTTTCAACAATGTGACTTTGGGATCATCACGGACTTGATTTCTTCTTCTACTTTCATCTTTACTTTTATATTAAGTTTCATGGTTGATTTGTTGTTAGTTTCTCCATTCATGAGCTAATTTTCTAAGTGGATCTAGGATTTATGTGGGCTTTTGATCTAATTGATTCGGTTTATTCTTTACTTCTTAATTAATGTTCATTTATCTTGATATCGTTGAATCCTCATGCAATTTGGCACACCACCTCTTGTATGTGAGTCACTATCTAATAGGCATCTAACACATAGTATTGGATTGTGAAACTTGATCAATACTATGTTTTCGATTTGACAAATACACCAATTGTATTTTTAATGTAGGGTTAAACCTATGTTAATATTATTCATTTGGGCCATTAAATTCATTTGTTTGCGTGCATGATTGTTCAATACCGAAAAGTCATGATTCCCAAGGAAATAATAGACATGTTTAAGATTAATTTAAGGGTAAATAGGGGAAAATATCCTAAATTATTGATGTTTTCGGAAAAATACCCCAATATATTTTCATAAGTTAAAAATACTCCGATCTTTACTTCCATTTATGAATTATACCCTGATCTATTGAAATTTTGGAAAAATACCATAATGTATTATTATTAGTTAAAAATACTCAAATCTTTAATTTTGTTTATGAATTATACCAAAATAAGAAATATTATTGGCTCACACAAAAAGGGCAGTATGAATAACTATCATCGTTCGTGTTAAATTATTGTACTAAACAATCAATATTTGTTATATATTCAAATGCATTTATCTTCCGAAAAGTATTAAAAACTTCATGTTCTGCTCTTTTTTTTGTTTCCTTCGGTTGCTTGAATTCCCTATTTTTTCTCTCAATGCGTATTTTGATGAGTGATCTTGTATCGAAATGTATGCACATTTGTCTTGGATTGGACGTTATACCAACCGAAGGTAACAAGAAAAAGAGTAGAACATAAAGTTTAAATACTTTTCAGAATATATATATATATATAGAAAATATTGATTGCTTAATACGTTAAACTTAATACAGACGAAGATAGTTGTTTTGATTGTCATCATTGTGTGAGCCAATAATATTTCTCGTTTTGGTATAATTCGTAAACGAAATTAAAGATTTTATTATTTTTAACTAATAATATAATACATTGGGGTATTTTTCCAAAATATTAATAAATCAGGATATAATTCATAAATAAAAGTAAAAATTGAGGTATTTTTAACGTATGAAAATAAATTGGGATATTTTTTCTAAAACGTCAATAGTTTAAGGTATTTTTTCCTTATTTACCCTTAATTTAATTACTCATTCAGTTGATTGGCGATTTAGCACCCTTTATTCGACTACACTACCCATTAGTCCACGTCTTCTCTTTGATAGCTTACTTTCTCCCTTATGAAGATCTTGCTTTTATTTTACTTTTCAATTCATGATATGGAGATGAAATGGAGCAGTACTTAAGTTTATATCGATTTCATAGTCCTTGTAACAACCCATGCACTAATTGTTTTACATCAATATATTAGTGATCATCAAAATAACTCAATCAATTGGGTAGGTATCAGGTTAAGCACGCCTAAACAGTTTAGGCGGGTTTTATCCATTAACCAAACTCAAACTCATCTAATATACTCTAATTGGGAACTAATAAATCCTATTTGAGATGGGTGAACTCATTTGGGTATGGATAAAACTCGCCTAAACCGTTTAGGCGTGCGTAACGCAAGTTTTTGCCCAACCAATTAAATATATCCCTGATCCAGTTAATTAAGAGAGAAAAATTTTGGAATACCCAATTAATTGTGATGAGTTTATAAGAATGACTAAAATAGTGATGTGTTTTGTAAAAATGGCAGTTCTAAATAATTAATCGAGGAAGTCAGCCTTTGAGGTCCAGAATCAAAGCCTAGGTAAGATCCAGCCCAATCGGAATACTTCGAAAAAACTTCGAACCACTTCAAACCCATTATCGCAGGATATTTACATTTCTCAAGACGATTATGAGAGTTGATTAGGGGTGAGCAAGAACCGACCGAACCGAAAAAACAGAACCGAACCGCTCAAATTTGGTCGGTTCGGTTCGGTTCTGCACAATTCGGTTCGGTTCTCGGTTTTGGAAAATAAAAACCGAATAGATTCGGTTCGGTTTTCGGTTCTGCCTTTCGAAACCAAAAACCGAACCGAACCGACCGAACTAATATATAATAATTATAAATTAAATAATAATAATAATCATCATCATTTAAATTCTAACCTAATTGAATTGAATATCCCCAACACCCAATACTCATTCCCGCAGCCCTGACCCTCAGCCCTCCCCCATCTCCTCGTTCCAGTTTCCCGTAGGCCACACCGCCACCGGCGCCGGCCCTCGCCCCATCACCGGCGCCGCTTCGCCCTCTCTGACTCTGTCACCGCGCTGCCCTCGCGGCCTCGCCCTCTCCCTCTCGCTCCCCCTCTCGCTCAGATCCAAAGTCGTTTGCCCTGCCTATCTCCCTCGCACGCATGCAAGCAGCACGCAGCCGGCTCGTCCTCACGCAGGCACGCACGCAAGCAGTCGTCCTCACGCACGCCCTGCCCCTCTCCCTTGCTGCTGCTCGTCCTCATGCCCTCTCCCTCTCCCTTTCATTTTTTTTGCTGCAGTTCGGTTAGAACCGAACCGACCGAAACCGAACCGAATAATTCGGTTCGGTTGTCGGTTCGGTTGATTAATTGTTCGGTTCGATTTTCGGTTGGTTCCCTTATTCGGTTCGGTCCATTCGGTTTTCAAAATTTCGGTCGGTTCTCAACCGAACCGACCGAATGCACACCCCTAGAGTTGATAAACTATAGATATGCTTTGAATATGCATGAATTATCCATGTACTTGTATCTATCTTTTTAAATATATTTAGGATTTTTTCTATTTTTTATTTAATTTGCATATCTTTTGTATTCTCTATATATATTATCAATAAAATAAATACAATTTCAAGGTCAATAATATAATTCCTATATGGAATCAGAACCTTTCCTACCAGGAGTTGCACACTTGGACATAATGCTGAGTTCAATATATACTTCCAGGCAAAAACTTGTGTTAGACACGCTTAAACGGTTTATGCGAGTTTTATCCATACCCAAATGAGTTTACATATTCCAAATAGGGTTTATTAATCCCCAATTAAAGTATATTAAATAGATTTGAGTTAAATTAATGAATACAACTCGCCGAAATCATTTATGCATGCCTAACCTGAGACCTTCCCTACTTATCATGATGGTCATAGAGTTTAAGACGCTTAGTTTCCAAAGCTAATAAATTAATTAAACATGTATTTCAGATATCTATTGAGGGAATTACAAATTTACTCTTTTGGTGTTGTTTGTCTTTTAGAATTCTTTTAGATTCCATTATTACACAAAATAATTTGACACCCACTTAGGGAAAACAGATTATTAAAGGTAAACAGCGACAGTGGGTGGACAGACCCTTTAGCTCACCAGGCAGGCCCCACCAACGACGTTGCCGGAAGCTCTGATAAAAAAAACAAAAACATTTAATATGAAAACAGTAATGGAATCAAATCTCACAAACAAATTCGGAAAAAAAGATTAGAATATACGTGTCAAGATAAACTCCTCATGTTTCACCTACCAAATTAAATAACGGGCTAAAATTGACATTTTTTATTTCGTAAAATATATTCTCTCTCAATATATTCTTGTATGATTTATCCATAGTATTACTATTTTACAATTTAATCGCTTCAATTAAAATCAATCCATTAATTTATTTTGGTAAAGATGTTATACTACTCCCTCCGTCCCACTCTATTAATCTCATTTGCCTTTTTGGTCTGTCCCACTCTATTAGTCTCATTTCCTAAAATGGCAAACTTTTTCACACTCATCAATAAAATATTAATTCTACTACACTCACAAACATTGATTCCTGTGCCGAAACCATATGGGACTAATAGCGCGGGACGGAAGGAGTATTAAGCTTCTAAACTTTTGTGTTTCATTATTTTTAATTCCACACTGTTGTATTTCTTATGTTTCCACCTCATTTTATAAATTGCAAAATAGAAGACTTTATATGGTATGACTTATATAAGATTGCAAACTCTATAATTTAATTAATTATTTAAATATAATTTTTTATCTCAACTGTGATTAATCTAATTAAAGTTCAACAAGATCAAATGCTCACTAAAAGTAAATTAAAATATGATAATCCCAAACCAACTTGACTATGGATCGATGGATATGCGTGGCCAAGATATACTATGTGTACATTATCTATTAATTAGTTAAAAGTAAGATAAGAGATTAATTAACACAAATAGTTAGTTAGCAGTGAATCTCTTGAATGTGTTTTACTTTTTGGGCTCTCTTTAATTAATTTCAATTTGTTCAAACTTTAGCAAACTCTCAACCCTCAGGAAAATAAAAGATCCCAACCGTCATTCAAAAAAAAAAGTAGTATATAATTTGCAGGAATAATAGGAGGTAGGTACACACAACACTGAAGAAGCAATGAGTGCCATAATTGTATGCAGTTTGATTTTAGGGTTCATCTTTTTCTTTGTCTTCCGAAGACGGCAGGGGCGGCCGCTGCCTCCGGGGCCGAGGCCGTGGCCGATTCTCGGCAACCTTCCGCAGCTGGGGCCGAAGCCGCATCAGTCGATGGCGGCGTTGGCCCGGGTTCATGGGCCCCTCATGCACCTGAAGATGGGGTTTGTACATGTTGTGGTGGCCGCCTCCGCTAGGGTGGCGGAGCAGCTGCTGAAGGAGCACGACACCAACTTCTTGAGCCGGCCGCCCAACTCCGGCGCCGAGCACGTTGCTTACAACTACCATGACTTGGTTTTTGCGCCCTACGGCCCGCGGTGGCGGTTGCTTAGGAAGATTTGCGCCCTCCACCTCTTCTCCGCCAAAGCCTTGGATGACTTCCGCCATGTTAGACAGGTCTCTTCCTATCAACTCTCTCTCTCTCTCAATCTCTGGTGATCATTAATTATCACTATACTCGGAATTATAAATGGATTAAGAGTGTGATTCAATTTAATTCTCTATAATTTTCATCATATTTGAATATCCAGAATGAATTGAGTGTGTTTTAATTTAATTCTCTATAATCGATCAAGATTCGAGAAGGTTGAATTTCATCGGTCCTACAGTTTTGTACTCGCAGAATAGGCCCTTTTATCAAATCGTCCCAAACTAAATTGACAACCTTTTCACACTCAACAATAAAATATTCATTTCACTAATTCATTCTACACTCACAATTCATAATTTTCGTGCCGAAAAGAAAAGGACTTAATTAATCGGGTAGGAGCGAGTATTTTTTTGGTCATCTTTCAAAAGATCTCAATTTAATGGGTTTATGTGAACTCTTATAAGCAAAGAAAATATTCCTTATAATTTTTTTTTTTACGGTGGAACTTGGATTTGCCATGGCCAACATACCTAAAGATATTGGGAAGGTCTTGGATTAGGCAGGCATAAACGATTTAGGCGGGTTTTATCCATTAACCCAAGCTTTAAGCGGGTTTTATCCATTAACCCAAGCCCAAACCCATATAATATACCCTATTTGGGATGGGTGAACCCATTTGGGTAGGATAAAATCCGCCTAAACCGTTTAGGTCTGCCTAACGCAAGTTTTTGCCAAAGATATAAGTTTTATAAAATGTATTATTGTAATATATGTTTTAATTATTAGAAATTCTGGGACCACGATGTTGAACCTTGGATAATTTCTTACATTTCTTCCAAATTAAATACAGCAAATAGTTCGGTTCATTTCCATAACATTTTATATTTTTATATATCATACAGTTTATTTATGGAATGTCCAATAACTTGAAAATGTGACTTTTTCTTTTTCTTTTCTTTTTTTTGCCCAAAAAGAGTAGAACTTGTTTTATTTAAAACTGCAATTTATTTTTGGCTCGACTCGTCTACTCTACGATAGTTATTGCTTCAATTTTAGGAGAGTTGAGAGCAATATAAAGTTGTGGGCCTCGAATTTATTCTAACGTGTGGTATAAAAATAATAATTAAATAATTAAATAAAAATTAATAAATAATTTCATTATAATATTTAATAAGATAATTGATTTTTCATTCCTCACTAACCAGTTTGGAACAGACAAGAGTACAAGATTTCCCTAGCTATGTACATTTTTCCTTGAATAGTAGTAACTAACATTTCCATTATAATTCATCTAAAAAAAACATTTCCATTAATATAAAAAATTCATTCAAATTTAAACAAAATTTCTAATTAAGTAATGAACTTAAATGACAACTAAATTTCACAATACATTGGAATAATTCAATAAATTCACAATTATGGTCAATTAATTGATCTGGTACACTTGTTGTAACGACAATCTGTATAGCTCTAACGCCATAAATTTAAAGAAAACAAATATTAGCAATTCAATTTAGTAAAGAATTTTATAATAATTAAATCATAATAAATCTAAAATTAGTTGCAAGTAGTTTGCAAAAATTGACATGTGTTGCCTTGCCCGAGGCCTAGGAAAGAGAAGAACAATTTCATGGTTCAGATTAAAATAAATATTGAACTAAGAAATAATAAGCAATGATTGATTATTATTATTATTATTATTAGAATTATTGTTATCATTATTTATAATATCGTTAATAAAGTAAATGAATTAAAGAATGCTATTTAGGTGGCGGCCTCCCCTTCTAATTGAAGAGTAGGTTGAATGAGCATTTCAGTTATTACCCCTACTATAAATATTATGGTTAAGAACTTAAGATCTTATCATTGAAAGCAAAGATGAGCTCTAGAAAACCAATGATTTAATTATTAATTAAACTTTTAAAATAATTGATGATAAATAACAATTAAAATAAGTATTTACTTTATATTTTTTAATTTTTATTTATCAGTATAATTATAATATAATGTCCTTTCTTATTTATATACAACTATATATATATATATATATATATATATAAATTTATTAAAAATATAAAATGAATAGATCAAACACAAAGATTATAAAAATAGATGTTCTATTAATAAAATTATTCCATAAATATTATAATTTTATTATTTAAAAATGATAAATAAAATAAATTAGTGGAAAATAAAGTAATGAAATAAAACTCACACAAATATGATTTTGTTGTAATTATTATTATTATTTTATATTGTACATATGTATATGTTATGAAATGAGAAATATATCAAATAAAACAAAATAAGACTCAAGTTAATGTGATATTTTTTTAGGAAAACTGATAATTTATATATATACTAAAGCAGAATAGTGGCAAAAAAAATGTTCCCGCCAAAATCTTCAAACATTTTTATTTTATTTTATTATTTATTTATTCTATTATATTATAGTTGTACAATAAATAATAATAAAAATAAATTTATATCCTTTCTTTAAACTATTATATATCATTAATTTATTATATTTACTATTTATTAAAATAATATCTTTCATGAGATAATATTTAACTCAAATCCCATAGACTGAGTCTAATATATTTTTTAAATTAAATTTATCTATATAGTTTGATGTATAATATAAAAAATAATTTATATTAAATGTAGTATTGATGAATAAATATTAAATATATTTAAAAAAATCACTAAAAATTTTAATATACATAACTTTGTTAATTATATATTAATATCATAAAATAAGATATCACATTTTTAATTCGCGTATAGCACGCATATCACACCAACTTTTTTAAAATTTTGATTTACTTTATATGTGTTTTATATCATAACATATACATATATTTTAATAAACAATAATGAAAATGTCAATAAAATTATATATGTATTTTTCTATAAAAAAATTATATTTTCACTATTTCATATTATTTTACATTTTAAAACAATATAAGAATAATGCTAAAAAATAATACAAATATTATTTTGGATAGGTTAGTTTTGTAAAGCAAACTCTTATTTTTATAAGTTGTGTTTTACTCCCTCCGTCCCAAGTAAATTGTCCACATTTCCTTTTTCGTCTGTCCCATAATATTAGTCCACTTTCCTAAAATAGCAAATTTCTCACACTCATCAATAAAATATTCATCCCACTATCACCCACTACTACTCACATGCATTGGTTATCGTGCCCGGTCAAATGTGGACAATTTGACCGGGACGGAGGGAGTATCTATTTGCTTTGCTTTTTATCGGATTTATATATATAGTTGGATGTATAATATAAAAAAATTTATATTATAACTATAGTAATATATACATATATATATATATATATATGTGTGTGTTTTTATAACCTTATACTTATATTTTAATTAAAGTAAGTTATTAAATATGTAATCCGTGCAACACAAGGTTATAAATCTAAAATTAAATAATAATAAAAATATAAATCAATTTTTATTTTGTTTCATTTATTATTTATTATATTATAATAGAGATATATAATAAATAATAATATAATAAAACTATATTTTTCATTTCTAAAAAGAATTACTAAAAAATGTTAAAATTTTATTATTTATATCTTAATATTATAAAATAATATATTATATATTTAAATCGCGTATCGCGTGGGGTGCAGATCTAGTATTTTAATATTTAAGATTTTTAATATATTTGAGACTTTCATTATTTTTAGTGATATATTTAGTCAATTTAAATTATGTATTTCAAATATGATAATGTACTTACCCAATTGGATAGTGTAAGATGGAACTGGTTGTGTACTTGTGTTCGATGTGACCCATGAACTTTGAATTTTTATCTTTTTCTAGTTTTAACAAATTATTTTTATTTTAATAATAAAAACTAAGTCTGAGAAATAAAAAACTAAACTCTTTAAATGAAAGAGAATTCTAGAAACCACTTGGGTTTCATGTGGCAATTTATAGATTTTTTTTTCAGATTATTGTTTTCATTACAATTTTTTTTAAAGAATTAAAATTGAAAAAAAAATTTAAGAAAAAGGGGTTGTTTTTTTAGGAAGAAGTGGGAAACCTGATTCATAGTGTAGCAAGCGCGGGAGAGAAGCACGTGAGCATAGGTCAAATGGTGCACGTGTGCGCTACAAACGCAATATCGCGCGTCATGTTAGGGCGGCGCGTGTTAGGCCACGGCAAAGGTGGCGGGACGACGGCGGAGGAGTTCAAGGCGATGGTGGTGGAACTGATGGAACTGGCCGGAGTATTCAACATCGGCGATTTCATTCCGCTGCTCAAGGGGTTTGACTTGCAGGGAGTGGTGGGAAATATGAAGAAACTTCATCAGCGTTTCGACGATTTCTTCAACGAAATCCTTGATGATCACCACATCCATGGCTCCGATCGCCACGCCGATTTACTCAGCACGTTGATTTCTCTGAAAGACGTCGATGACAGTGGTGAGGGAGGAAAGCTCACCGACATTGAAATCAAAGCCCTGCTCTTGGTATATGCTAGCTTCTCACTCTTCTCTTTCATTTTTATTAATTAATTACTTATCAAACATTAAATTCTATTCCAACGTCGGATTAACATGTAGCGAATTCATGCCCCTACTCTCAATATAATAATTTAAAGTACCCATAGCCCATTTTTCTCATTAATGCCTCTACAATTGTTGTTGCATTTCTCTTAATTTCTGAAATTGAATCCTCACCTAACTTTGTGATAAATATAATTGCAGAATTTATTCGCAGCAGGAACTGATACAACAGCTAGCACGGTGGAGTGGGCCATAGCGGAGCTCCTCCGCAACCCCAACATCTTGAGTCGAGCTCAAAACGAGCTCGACTCGATAGTTGGCAAGGACCGGCTCGTTACGGAATCTGATCTAGCTCAATTGACATTCCTCCAAGCCGTAATCAAAGAGAACTTTCGTCTCCATCCTTCCACCCCACTCTCCCTACCAAGAATCGCTAAAGAAAACTGCGAGATCAACGGCTACTTCATCCCTAAAGACTCCACGCTTCTCGTCAACGTGTGGGCCATCGCACGTGACCCGAATGTGTGGGCCGATCCGCTTGTGTTTCGGCCCGAACGATTCCTGACGGGCGGGGAGAGGCCCAATGCTGATGTGAGAGGAAATGATTTCGAGTTGATTCCGTTCGGGGCGGGCCGTCGAATTTGCGCGGGAATGAGTTTAGGAATACGAATGGTGCAGCTGCTGGTTGCTTCCTTGATCCATGCATTTGATTTCGAATTGGCTGATGGGCAGTCGGCCCGAAACCTGAATATGGAGGAGGCTTATGGGTTGACGTTGCAGCGGGCCGAGCCGTTGATGGTTCGGCCCAGGCCCAGGTTGGCCCGACAGGTTTATGAAGCTCAAGCATGATGAATAAGCCGAGTAAGTTTATTGTAATCGACTGTCTTTGAATAAGTTTGTACTAGATTTACACCCGTGCGTTGCACGAAATTATTACATTTTAAGTATGGTAAAAAAAAATAGTATATTAAATATTATTTAAGATTTTAGTAATTCAATATAGATTATAAATGTGAGTATATTAATGTATGTGTTGTACCAAAGCATTTTATGCATTTCAAATATTAAATATAATGAGTTAAAATTAATGAATTACAGTTGAAAAAAATATTAAATACTCTCTCCTTCCCAATTATTTTTTACTCCCTCCGTCCCACACGAATTGTCCCTCTTTCCTTTTTTGTCCGTCCCACACGAATTGTCCCCTTACCTAAAATGGAAAGTTTTTACACACTAACTAATAAAATAATAATTTTATCTATCTCTACCACATTCCACTACATTGGTTATTGTGCCATGTCCCAAGGGGACAATTCCCTTGGGACAGAGGGAGTATGTTTTAACTTGTACGAATGTTGTTGAGGTTCGATTTCACGAGAAAATGGAGCCCTTAGAACATCATG
>JAPKLW010002529.1:0-31220 GCA_026898455.1 Plectranthus barbatus
TAAGATTTTTTTATATTGTTTTGTATATTATTGCTAATTCTAGATCTAAAAATACTAACCTCCAGGTTACTGTTCATTCTAGACTTCTAGTTGGTAAGCTAGTAATTTTTTATTTTATTTTTTTCCATTTTCGATAATTTAATTACATTGTCCAAATAGTTATAAAATTGAAAATTAGATAGAAATCGTTTCAAAAAAATATATTCAACATTAATTACAGTGAGACTTGTTTACTACACAAAGTTAGTGAAAAATAAATTATGTTGTGATTTGCATGTTGCTATTTCTTGTTCATGTATTGTCCATAAAAATATCTGCTGTGTTCACCCTCACATACATGAGGCTAACGCCTAGCGCCTCAAGGAATCTGCATGCCTCGATGGTGCTTAGGTGACATCAAACTTCTGAGGATGCTCTATTTTAAACCATGGTTTCAAAAACAATTAATCAATTACTCATCATGACCTACATGAATGTGTGGGATATATAACAAACTGTAAACCGTAAATTAAAATTCAATTAAGATGCATAAAACTCCAAAATAGATTTAACCCTACTATCCAAAAATAAACTATGTATAAAAATAAAAAAAATAATAAAAATGAAGAACTCATTGTCAAAGGCTGTAGGTCATCAATCCTACTCATCCATCTTTGTGCTCTTCAGTCCACTTTTGAGTTAGGATTCAATTTGATGTGGAGTTAAAATAGGAAAATCCTGTTCAAATATCTGATCATATCTCCAACTGATGTGATTCTAATTGGATTGGAATGTTGACTTGATTATGTATCCATGCACATCTGATAATAGATGGAATTCTAAGTATATTGAGAGATATGGATGATTTATTATACCCTTCCGCACGTTGCAGAATTAAAGCTGTATTTCGTATTGAGTTCCTGATTTGCATCTGGCCATGATCACAAAACATGAAAATCAGGACTGTGCAATGGTTTCTGCAAGGATTATGCATGGCCAGTGGTTCTGTATTTCCGTGCCATCAGAAAACTTATTTTATTGATTCACGAGGATGCACCGATGCAGGGTCATAGTTCAGAAAATTTTTATTTGATGTTGTAAATGGATTTTATGCCCTATTTCACAATTTCTATTTATGAAAGTTTGCTAGTTCACAAAGGAAACTATGGTGATATTCATTAGATTATAATAATCTCTGCTTTCTTGGCCAACAGAAATTTAAAGCTTCCCTCTCGAAGGCCTTCACTTGTATGTGAGAACTGCCTCTACTCGTCGGAACAAGATACAAGAGTAAGAGCTTTCCATATCATGGATCCTAAAGGTGTACTTGACATGCTTCTTGTATTCCTTGAGGAAAGAGGAAGTGGGGTGATTTCTCATCCTTCATTTGATAACTCAATGGTACTTTAGCTCTAATATTGAATGAACCTTTATATTTATTTTCTCAGAAATACTGAAGTTTCCTGATATTGGTTATACTGGTTCTAGGACTCGGACAGGATTACTCCTCACTTGGGGACATGGAAGGGTCACTCTATAACAAAACGCACCGGTGTTTATGGTGCTACCATAGCAGAAGCAGATACTGTTGCTGTACTTGAAATCAACAAGGAGGGTCAGCTTGTTCAGGTTCTTCAAGATTCCATCCTCTCATTTCTTCAAAGTTCATCCTTCTACCATTTATTTGTTTAGAAGCCAGGCATTTTCTTATGTGCTGGTGGTTGCTTGTTGAAATGCTTGCCCTCTATTTTACACTTCATGTTTCGTAGCGATTGTTGTTGCGAATCTCCTCAGATTAGTTTGCAGGATTACTTTGAGAGACTTAGGAATTTTTCTTGAGAGTCTAAATTCTCTGGTTAGCTTTGTCTCCCTGTTGCAGAAGTATGTAGTTTTAGCAGCAATTTATTGAATTAAGATTTTGAAAACAGTCCTTTGTGCCCAATGATGACATGTTACTGCCATATACAATATTTGCATTTGAATATAATAAACCTAAAGAAAGTAAACGCTAAGCCATTTCACAGCTTACGCGAAGTGGAAACATTAAGTTGCACACCAGATTGTAAGTTATAATTTTTGAATTTGTGATTAACTTTATCACTAGCATCATTATTTAGCTACTTTAACCCACGATAAGTGGATGAGAAAATGTCATGTGCCCGTGTTATGAGGGGAAAAGTATAATCCTATGAAGCCTCTAGGGATGAAATTGTCTTTGTTCTGAGTTTTAATATATTCTGATGCGTTTTTGCTGTTTCCAGGTGTTTAGATAGCACGAAAATGTGGTACATATTGTCAAGAATGAAAACAAATAGTTCTATTTTCTGTAACAGTGTAACATGAACTCAATCCAGGACGTGAAAGTCGAACAATTACTTTTTGACAACTTCATAATTGCATGTTCATGAATATAAAATAAGTGGATCCTCAAGAAATCACTTCTTAGTTGCTGTCTTGTACACCAAATTCATTAGACCTTGCAAACTATTTTTGGATTTACACGAAAATCAGTATAATTGTTTTCTGCTCTGAAATGATGGAAACATATAGTTCTGATTGCTTCATATTTCCACTTATTAGACTTAATCTTCGCTGATGATTGCTTCACCTATCATAAGCATATTTCTGTATGGAATTAAATAACTTCTCTCCTTGTTCTTCCCAATGCCCGAAGGATATAAGATCTACATCCGCTGGCAGTAATGTGACGACTTCCGTGAAGTGGACAGGTTCCATCTCTGGTAACCTGATCGCGTTCGATGGTGGTTTCCAGATCACGTTACTGCCCGGTGGCTTGTATATGGGATGCCCCTCTGATGTGGCAAAGAGTGTGCAAGAATCCAAGTCCTTCCATTTAGAACTTTGCTGGCTTGAGTCGCCTGGCAAGAGACAGAGATTGGTTCGGACATATGATGTGGAGGGCCTGGCTGTCTCATCGACATATTTTCTTGAAACCAGACAATGAGTTCCAGAATCTTCCAGAGTTATATTCTTGTATTCTCTTCCCTGATATCATGCTGGAGATGAATGACAAAGCCAAAAGCCGAAATCGAAGTTGATTCACAGTTTTATACCTTTTCTTCTTCTGGTTTTGGTCATTTTGTAGGAGCTATAAGCAGATGCTGTGTGTATGCATGTGTATAATTTGTAATGGAATTTTGACAGATGATGGGTTGTTATTTTCCTATTGTATTATAATTAATACTAGAATTGCACCTATACATTGTACGGAAAATATACTTTATAATATAAAATTGTGCGGTTGTTATTTGTTCATCATTTATTTTTATTATAAATATGATTTTATTTTTATTTTTAAAAATTGAATTTGATTTCCTTACATGCAAATTTATTAAAAACAATGTATAGTTAATTTTGGAGGATCTTATTTATAAAAGAGATTGTACAACTTTAAATAAAATAAACAAAAAATATTGAAAAAGTAAATAAGCTGTTTATTGATTTAGTGATTTAGTATAAACCTGATATAATGTCTTCAAGAATTCAAAATAGATAGATAGATAGAATTGTGATCATATGTTAACCACTTCCCAGATGTTACCTGTTACTTCGCTGGCGGTGCATTATCTAGACAAGCTAACTACATTATCTAGGCAAAATCAGGTACATTGCGAAGATAATGTACTACATTACATTATCTATTACAGTTTGTAATTGAAAAGTAAATAAAGAAATATAAAAAGTTGTGAGATTGTATTTAAAATGTGTTATAAAATAATTAAAAATATAAATTTTAAAGTTTCCGGCGACCGACTAGGTGCTAGGCGGCCCTCCGGCGCTCGACTAGCGCCTAGCGATTTTTACAACCTTGCTTGATACTAAACAGTCTATATACTTTTATTACATACAGAGTTTCACCATAGTGGACAAGCCTAAAGCATGGACCGACGAGAAAGCAGAAAAAGAAATTTTGACACGTTTGGGTTTGGAGCTGAAAAACAACCCAAAAGTCAAAATGGAAGAACTCGACCTGGTAAAGTTTATTATTTGTTAAAATTTCATTTACTTAGCTGAAACGAAATAGTGAATAAATAATAATAAACAACAACACAGGTCTTCTTACCAGTATGCATGAATTCTCACTACTACGTCATGTGCTTCGATCTGATGGAGGGAAAAATACTTCTGATTGACAACTACAATCAGCTGGACAAAAAAGATCTGACAGCAAAATATGGTGAAACACCGAACAAAGTGGTATGTCTAAAAACGTTTACTCACATAAAATTACAAAAAAAAACTAACATAACATCCTACAAACAAATGCAGGTTAAAATATTCATTGACTTTCTAAATGATATGAATATTCAAGAACGAGGAGAAGTAGTGGCCAATGCAAAGATCGAACGACTGAGAATGAAATGGAGATCATCCACCAACCACGTTGACTGTGGTGTGTTTGCCATGCGACACATGGAAACATTCAAGTGAGAATCTGCAGACAAGTGGGACATTGGGCTGCATCAGAGATCGAAGCATGCGCTAAAACTTCTACGAATGGAGATGTGTCATTCAATAATCGGATCAAAGAACAACAAACATGGTCAGAAATACATCACACTTGCCAAGAAATTCTTCAAAGAACACTACAAAGACCAAAATCTTGACATGGTGAAATACTTGGAGACCTACCGCTAGACATTTCTGTTATTAGCATAAAACTATTCATGTTGCTATTTTGTTTAAGTATACAACTTTTCATGTTTCATGTTTAGAAGACACTGTTGACGTATTTCTAAGAACTTCATGTTTTTGTTTTGAATATACTTGGTTTTATGTTGAAGAAATTGTTTTTTGAATTAACTTTTGGTATGAATTTGTAGATACAGGTATATATAAAAAATTTACAAATAATACTGTAACTATTCTAAATTATCACTGCACTATCACAGGCGATATAACTGCAAGTTTTAAAAAAACATATACTAATATATTTACGAGTAAACCCCTCATATATATAAAACAAATGTTTAAAAAAAAATACATCGAAAATTATTTAAAAATTTAATGACAACAATATTACAAGTTAAAAAAACTAAAATTAATTTATATAATTGCAATATTGCAGGCAAATAATTAGCAAAATGTGATTACAAAATTTTAAAATAGTAAACTAAAACCAAAATTCATTATTTGTAAGAATTAATTTATATAACTGCAACATTGCAGGCGAATAATCTGCAAAATGTGTGTAAACAATTTACATCTAGGAAAATAAAACCGAAGTTCGTTAACTGTAATAATAAATTAAAACAACTACAACATTGCAGGCAACTAGACTGCAAAAAATGCATACAAAAAAATTACGTACTGTATCCTAAAACTAATATATTCTAACTGCACAATGTTTCCATTATAACTACAATATAACAGGCGAAAATACTGCAATAATTACAGACGAAGCAAATCTGTAATATATTAGTTCAAAGTAAACTGCTATTGATTAAATTAATTGAACTGAAACTTTTGAAATATAAATCAAAAGAAAACAATAAAAAAAAAAAAAACCAAATCAAAAAGATTTGAACTTGTCACAATTACGTAACACAAAAAAAAATATTAAGCACTACTCCCAGCATCCTTAAACTTGTCACAATTACGCGAGTCATGAGTAGCCATTTTCTTACATTTCCTACAAAGCCGAAGATGCTTCTTTGTCGAACGAATTGCCTTCTCTTTATTTGACATAATGCGAGAACCACTTCCTTTCGTCTTCACAATATCAGGTGGGTGAACATCAATTTTATCAGGTATTTCAGCGCCATAAAAATTCTGTAACATCTGTCTCTTATCACCAACCGCACCAGGGTTTTCCATGCCTGACACATTCTTCCCAGCAAGATCAATCACAGCCATAAAATCCGACAACTTACTAACATCACCATCAAACTGCTGCAACCATCCATAAAAAGTAGATGTAATCCTATTTGTTAGGCTCTTGCATTGATCAACAGCTTCAAAACGGTCCAGACTTTCAGCATCAAACACTTGTTTGTTCTTCATCAAATGGACCTTATTCCATCTCTCAAGCAAATAATTCTCTGGAATAAATGAGACAAACTTGTTCTTCATAACAAAGAACACATGGCTGCAAAAAAATCCCATCCTCTCAAACATTTTGCAACAGCATACATAATCCACCCCTACTACATCGAAAACAACTGTAAAATTCTCCTTCTAATCATCAACAAGCTTATAAGTCTCTTTACCAATAGCAATCAAGCGTTCATGAAGAGCCACTCTTTTTAAACAATCTTTAATCTGATCTTGAACCTTGCGAATTTTTTTTGCAGAATACACTCTTGCAGCATGCTTCTCAATTTCCAAATCAGTCGTCAAACATGGAAAAAAGACTTATCCAGATAATTCAACTTCGCATTTTGATGCCTTTGAGCATCTAAAGCATGGTTGAATTGCATCCAAAACTCTAGCAAATTTGATCTACACCTAGTATACTTCTTGTAAAAGCTGTTTTCACACTCAGATATCGAAGTAGTTCTCAACAACCCACTAAGAGGGAAATCCCTGAAATATGCAGGAACCCAAAAAATGCGGTTTTCAAACATAGATGTAAACCATGTATCACCAATCAAACCATACCTGCTCATAATACCTCCCCAACTTTCATAAAAAATTCGAAATCTATCACCTCAGACCACACGCATGCATTAAGTTCTTTCTTGAAATTTGCATCTGCCCTAAGCTCCTTAGAAATCTTATCGGCAACTTTAAGCATTATATGCCACATACACCATCTATGACGCGTACCCGTGAATACTCTTTCACAGCAACTTTCATGCCCAAGTCTTGATCCGTAATAATTAATTTTGGAGAAGAACCCATACAATCCACAAAATTCTTAAATAACCAAACAAATGAAGTTGCATCCACCTTCGTCAACAGACCAGCATCAAATGTAATCGGCTTACCGTGATTGTCTTTGCCAGTAAATGGAGCAAAAATCATGCAATACCTACAACAAAAACAAAACAAAAAAAATATTGCAAAAAATGTAATTAAATACTTCATATTTAATTGTTAATATATTTAAGTACAAAAAAAAAATTTTACTTGTTCGTAGAATATGTGGTATCAAATGCAACAGAATGACTAAATAACTGGAAATTACGGCGTGATATTGCATCGCACCAGAAGAGTCTGGTCAACTTATCTTCAGCATCAACCTCATAATTGTATGTGAATGCTTCACATAATTCTTTCTTTTTCCTCAAATCATTCAACAACATCTGTGCATCACAACCATCGACAAACGCCTTCATATCTCTAGAAAAATTTCGAACCTCCATAACGGAACATCCAACGAAATCAGTTCCACCCATAATTTCAGATAACAAACGGTGTGCAGCAGTAGGTCCAATATTCGATGCAGCACAGTCTAATATAAACCTCTGGTGAACAATATTAATGTTACGATTTACTTTCATATACTCTCTATGTGAAATCTCAACCAAATCATGATTATGTTCCTCCAAATATGCATGTACTACATAACCCTGATAAGCCACATACTTAAAAACGACCCTAGCATTGCACCCACACCTCGAAGAAATTCTTCTTCTCACTTTAGAACTAGATACTTCTAAGCCTAACATATCAGTATCTGCAGCTACAAATTTATCTCCCTCACGATTGCAAACGACATACCTCCACGTTAAAATATCATTCACCTTCTTCGAGCTAGATAAACGAGTATCAAAACCAACAAGTTTCGCATACTCTCTATAAAAATGAATGCCTTCGTCTAAAGTTCTGAATACTTGACCAACATATGGTTTGGCAGATGCATCACATACTGGGGTAATACGAACTACAATGACCAAACAAAAATGATTAATGAATTGTAATAATGCATAAGAATAATTTAAAAATAAAGTAAAAGATGTTACTATTCAAAACTATAACTGCAACAATGCAGGCGGAATAACTGCACGATATTACTTATAAATATTATAAATGATAAAACAAAAATAAAAAACAAAACATATAAACAAACAATAAAGTACACACGGAAACATTGTTACGAAACACAACAATTACAAAAAATTTACACAACAACTAATGGAATCAAACAATTCAAAAAAAAAAAAAAAAGAAACATGCATGCAAACAACACATAAAAATCCAACGTAATAACATATGCATATATTTATAACTACAACTGCACAAATACAGGCGTAAGTAATGTAGTTTCTGTACTAACAAAAAAAAAACATAATATAACACGACTATTTAAACAAAATGGTGTAAAACAAAGAAAAACGAAACTAACTAAACAACTAATCAAACAAACAAAAAAAAAATAAAAAAAAGCACGCCGAATTGATTTTACATGATGAAACAAATACTAGACACAAGCCAAAGAAACAATAACATTAACATGCAACATACAACACACTCACAAAAAATAACAAAAAAAAAACACAAACAATACAACCAAAAATTAAACATACACGTACATAACAAAAAAATAAAGAAAACATACCTTGATCATACATGTCCATGACTCAAAGATAATAAACCACAGGAATTAACTTCAAACGAAAACAAAAAAAAACGACTAAGAGGTTTTAGAAAAGAAGACGAAATAAAGATAAGAATTACGCAAAAAAAAATTTAAATAAATATAACAAAACTAAATATATTATAATAAATAATATATTCAAAAATTAAAAAAAAAACTCACCAAAATACGGTTATATCAAAACAATCGAAAATGTAGGGATTAGTTAAGATATCAAAATATCTAGTATTTACAATACCAAAAATACCCTAAATAAATAATAAACAAAATTAAATAATTAAAAGAAAACTAATCCTATATTTAATCACATCCGCTCAAATAAAAATTTGAATGGTGGATATGAAGTTCTCATTTCTTATCTGGGAGTTGGTTCACATATGATTACAAGTCATATATATATATGACTTGCTAAAATATGATTAAAGTAAAAATCTAATTAATCATTTGAGAGATTATAAACTCAACTATTAAGAAATAATTAAATGATCCAGTAAAAATGAATTTAAATCCAAAACTATAAATATTAAATTCTCTTATGATATACTCCCTCCGTCCCATCCGATTAGGTACTTTTTATTTCGGCACATAAATTTCGGAGCTGGTGTTTAATAGCTAATTGTGGTCGTTAATAAAATTGATAATCATTATTAACTTGTTTAAGTCTTATAGAAGTAAATTACGATTGTCAATTTTATTACCGACCACAATTAGCTACTAAACACTAGCTCCGAAATTCATGTGCCGAAATGAAAAGTACCTAATTGGATGGGACGGAGGTAGTATTACGAATTTTAAGTATAACTTAATAAATCGAAAGTACGATGCTTTACTAATCAAATTAGAAGTTAATGAGTCGAATTGACTCACTACTAATTTAAATATGAAAGGTGTAAAAGTGATTATGTTAAAACAATTGAAAAGCTAAACTGGTCTTTACCTCACCATCATAAAATTGCTACCTAATTAATAATAAAGTTAAATATTTATAAAATATAATTGAAAAGCGGTAATATAACTTTTGGATTTTAGAATCGAAATAATATACAATCGAGTTATAAAATAAATATTTCTAAATTAAATTTAAATATTCATAAAATGCGTAGTTACTGTGTAATCTGTCAGAGGGTTGAAAACTTTTTAATAAAATAATATAGTTGTGTTTGTGAAATGGCTTGTATGGCTTGGATTTGGGCTGTAAGAGCAGTAGTAGTGGGGATCTTATTTTTGTAAGATCCCCACCTCATCAAAAATGATCCCAGCTGGAGGAGAGAGGTTGCTACAGTCAAGGTGGAGGAATCCTATTTAAGATCCTGGTTCTTGCAGGGAGCTGGGGCCGCAGCTGCTGATCACTGTTTTTTTTTTTCAAACAGATTAATTATAATACAGTGGCCAAATAAATTTTTAAACCCACAGGTTATCGAACCCACAGGGAAGAAATAACGAGAAAACCTTGAAGTACTAAACCATTTGTTCTTGAAATTACTGATTAGGAAATTCAAATAAAGATTGTTGGTTTTGTAAATTATAACTTTTGGAAAACTTTAAATAAACAGAAAATTAAACTGGTTTTGAATTCAAATACGAGAAGCACAGATCCTAGGGAATTCTTCCTATCAAGTATAACATGTATGAATAAACTGATTATTTCCCAAATTTAATTCCTCTTCACAGTGAAACATCAGAAAAGTATTACGAACTTCTTGGTCTAACAATTCGCAAAGTAGATTAGTCAATTACCTATCTCCTCTCGGTCTCAAGATAAATCAACTAACTCCTACAGATCTACAGATTTATTCCTACAATTAATCTCCTTCAGTTACGACAAGAAATCGAATTGTATTGTGAAAATCTCTTTCGATTGAAAACTATCACAGTTACGTCTCAAGTAATCAACTAGAAAACCCTAATAAGTGATCAGCAAATCAAGATTTTAGAATAAGAACAGATTTCACAAACTGCGACGGGAAAGGGAAAATAATTCAATTAATCAAAACATGCATACATAGATAGTTTGAAACCCTAGAATCTGAGATAAATTTAGTTAAACATGCTTATGGAAGTATTCATCATGGAAAAATACAACCTGGAATGCATAAAACTAAAAATCTTCAAAATCTTCTTGTAAAAACTTGTCTTCAAACACATAGAAACCCTAGAAAATAATTGATCTTCTTTTTCTCTTCTTCTCTCTTGATTCTCCTCTCTTGAAACTCGAAAATCATCCATATAAATAAGGGTGGAAAGATATATCTAACAGGACTAGGAATTAGATATGAATCAATCTTCAAATCCAAATCAAATCTGGAATCCCGCATCCACTTCGATCGAGTAGCATTTCACTCGATCGAGTAGCATTTGACTTTCACCTCGATCGAGTAGAATCCTACTCGATCGAAGTAACTTTCAACTTCTGCTCGATCGATGCTCCTTGGACTCGGTCGGGTAGCCTTTTGTTTCTTCCTCGATTTTCTTCGGTTTTTCGACTAGAAACCTGCATGATTATCAAATACGGCATTCCAGGTACAAAATCTAATCTATGCACAAAAATAAGCAAGAAAACTATCTAAACATCACAAAATCAGTCAAAGAACTAATAGATAAGTTAGTGAAAATCCTAACTTATCAACTCCCCCAAACTTGAACCATTAATCGTCCTCGATTAATCCACAGAAAAAGAATTATAATCAAATGCAGATACAAGTGTGCAATGCCTCACAAGCATGTTTCATAATCCAAATTTCACTCATCCACAAAAACCATGCAATCCAAACAAATTCTCATTGGTAATTTATCAAGGAGAAACCTCACCGGAAAGTGTTTGCACTCATCTCTCAAACAAAAGGATTTTGAAATTCACACAATCAAAGTTTCAGTTTATCTTACCATAAGTTTGACAAATTTCTCATCTCTCCACTGCTTGTTAGTGTGGTTTTTCAGGGAATCAGAAAGGTCTTGATTGGTTGTAATGTGGCTTACCTAAAAAGTAGGATATTTTTGGCTAAGTGACTCAAAAATTTTCAATCAAACCCCAAAGACTCAAACATATCATGACCACATTATTTTTTTTCAATTTGCACACACAAGCTTGTTCTTTTTCTTTCTTCAACATTCCCGGGGTTCCTAAGAATTTATTTTTGATTATGAACAACATAGACAACTTTTGTCTCTCTTTTTCTCATCAATGTTCATTTTCTTTTTCTATTTCCTCACATTCTATGGAAAACCCCCCCCTTTTTTTTTTTTTTTTTTTCACTCATGAATTCATGTGGCCTCTCAACACATTCCCAACAAACCAAAAATAAATCTCCATCACCAAATCATCAACCCTTCTAATCAAAAAAATTCATTCAAGGCTCAAAGGGGCTACAAGTGAAGATTTTTCAGGTTAGTGTATGGGAAAAGGCTACGAAAGAACATGCCTAAAATCATTTTCACCCTATTACCACACTTAATGCAACCTCAAGAGAGAAATATGTCAAATTCTAGAAAATAAATCTGCAAACTTTGTCACTCATCAATGAAAGAAACTTGGCACAAATTTTCACAAGGCAAAAATTGTTCCTCCTCAATAATTATCCAATTTGAACAGTTATCATGCAAGAATTTAAGTTTCAAAGATCAAGATGTTAAACAAAACTGCTCCTATCATCGGCTACTCTATCACATAGACCATCATTCTCAATCAGCAATCATCTCAAGTATCAATCAATAATTCCCAGCTCAAGCAAAGATAAATAAGCAGTTTCATCATCAACATAATCCAAAAGTTCCGACTGTCCTATGTTCAAAGCTCCTAAACAATGCTCAAACTATCTACCTAGAACAAGTATCAAAACCCAAGAGTTCAAAGATACTAGTTTCTCAAATAAAAAAGCCTTGCAGAGAGCAATTGTTTACAAAGAATTGAAACATAAGAAGTGATAGTTCAGACAACAACAAAAATTGAAAATCAACAAAAGCAAAAAATTAAAGCAGTAAAGATTACAAAACAAACAAACGTTTCTCTTTTCCTATCATCATCCCCCCAAACTTATTCACTCGAAAGAGGGAAAAAGTTTGAAAGTTAGATAAGGAGAAAGAGAAACGGTACCTCAATCTTCTTCCTCATCAGAAGGGTCATCCATTTGCACATCGGAGGCTGCAGACCAATCTGGCAATCGGCGGCAGCAAAGTCGGTGGTCGGAGTGCTGCGGGTGAGAGCTGGATGTCGGCTGCGAGTGAAGGAGAAGCTGCCGCATCTGAGCATCGAGGCTATCCAGCCTCGTTGTCACTCCCTGCTGGAAAGTGGCCGAAAGAGCGGCCTGCCGCTGCATGTACTGGTAGATCGTCGCCAAATCTACCGTGGAAGAAGAAGACTCTCCCGCGTAGTGATGTGGCGGCTGTCCACCAGCCTGCTCGGGGATGTGCTGCTCATCGCCATCATCCTCATCATCATCCTCCGCCTCATCTGGGTGGACCGGCGGCTGTGGACCGCTCTGGTCGGGCCGGGTCTGGGGGCGGTGCAGAAGTCGAGAGGTGGGAGGACCGCCATGAGCACCGGTCATCAATCGCATGTGGGCGGGGGTGCTCATCAACCAGTTGTCCCGAAAGCGGTTGTCGGTGACATGTGTGAGGTGCTGCTTTGGCAGTGGAAACAGATCACCATTCGACATCCGCAGGGACCATCCTCTCTCCCGCGGCGAGATCATCAACATCCTCACCAAAGTGGCAAGGTTCACCCCTCGATCTTCATCCTCGATTGCGTCGAACTGTGTCAGATTGATCCCCAAAAACTCAGCAATCGGGGTGATCAATCCCCCGCTCCAGATGTGGCCTTTCTTCGCCTTGATTTGCTTTCTCCATCCGTCCATGACGAATGCACCCATGCTGAATTTCCTCCCCGTGAGCATGCAGTAGATGGCATAGAGCTCTGGGAGCTTGACCTTGCCGCTCTCGTGTCGGCCGGAAAGTGAGACACCCATGCAGCGGTGGATGTACTTGAAGACAGGGTTGTCAATGGAGGAGGCCTTCAGCTTTCCGGAATCAAAGAGTCTGAGATCCGGATTGGCCTCTACAGCAATCTGAGACCAAAAACGTGCGCAGTCAAAGCTCGGAGGGGGCACACCATCGCCGCCCTCATGGACTCCCCAGATGTGCTCCAGCTGGTTCCTCGGGAGCTCGTGGTATTGGTTCAACAGTTGGAACCCGATTGTTGTTGGCTCTGCTGCGGGCTCCGCTTCAAAAATCCGGAGTGAAGCTAAGAACTCCAAAACCAACGCCAGATAAGTGGGCCAATGCCCCGTCATCCATCCACTCCATCCACCTCTTGCTAGGAGATTCGTAACAGGTTCCCGAATCCCCAGCGTCTGCATTGTGTCCGGGCATGGGTAGAGCGTCTGCCGGACCTCGAAATCCTCCCGTAGGAATTTTTCGTATCTCCTCTGATGGGTACGGTGGGTGAATGTAGGTTGGTAATCCATTTTCAGTCTGCAAGAATATTCAAAAATTCAGCAACATTCAATCCAACAATTCATAGGGCAGACTGATCAATTTTTTCAAAAATTCCAACAAAGATGACATACCCATTCAAAATTGAAGCCATATTCATGCAATTCAACCCCAATTCTAGCCTAATATCATGTGGTTTTGCAGTTTTTCATCCAGAAATCATAAAGCTAGAAAATCATCAAAATGTCCAAATTTCCCCCAAATCAATCGTACCAATAAATCTCATGAAATTGAAGCACAATTCAACCATAAGCAAGAATATCGATGAAAATGACAACCCATATCGATTAATCACCAAAACAATCAACGAAATCGACCAAAAATTTCAAACAAGAACAAAAGCTCAAATATCAAATTTTGGCAAAAATCATGGACAATTCTTGCAAACAATGCGAAATAATCGACTAGGAAGGTGTTAGAATTCATACCTTGGTTGTTCGAGACGATTTGGAAGAGAAATTTTCGGTGGGGTGGAGTTTTGGGGAAGAAAATTTCGTGTGTGTTGTGTTTTTGTGAAGAAGGAATGAGGAGAGGGGGTTTAAAACTCGCCTCTGTCCTGAATCAGAGTACCCGCTTCGATCGAGTAAGGGGTTACTCGATCGAATAAGGAGTTTCGGCCAATTCGATCGAGTAGCATGTTACTCGATCGAATTGGAGTCCGCGGCCTACTCGATCGAGTAGACGCTTACTCGATCGAGGTAGAAAATTTTCTCCCTCGATTTGTGCCGATTCTGAACCCGAACGAACTTTGACACAATTTTGAAAAAAAATGAAACAACTGACTCGAAAACGAAAAAAATTGAAAAACTCATTGGGTTACCTCCCAACCAGTGCTTGGTTTATTGTTGCTAGCTCGACAATACCTGATTTTTTTACGAGCGATTCAGGTAGTACTTCTCCACTGCTTCGATCTGAAGTGGGGTGTAGTACGGTTTCAGGTTTTGCCCATTTACCTTGAATGTCTGGCCATCTTGTCCGGCTAGTTCAACTACTCCGTTCATAAATTGGCAGACCACAGTGAACGGTCCGGACCACTTTGATTGGAGTTTCCCGGGCATGAATCGAAGACGGGATTTGAAGAGAAGAACCTTATCACCTGAAGTGAACACATGCGAGCGGATTTTCTTGTCGTGGAATCTCTTCACTCGATTTTTGTAGATGACATTGTTCTCATAGGCTTCGTCCCAAAAGTCTTCTAATTCATTGAGTGACATGGCACGGTTTTCTGCAGCTGTCTTCCAATCCAGATTCACTTCTTTCACTGCCCTCCATGCCTTGTGCTCTATCTCGACAGGAAGATGACAAGATTTCCCGAAGACTAGCTGATATGGAGATGTCCCAATTGGTGTCTTGTAGGCGGTGCGGTATGCCCAAAGTGCATCATCGAGGACTGCCGCCCAATCCTTTCTTTGCTTGATTGTCTTCTCCAATATCTGCTTGACTTCTCTATTGGACAGTTCCGTCAATCCATTCCCTTGGGGGTGATATGGGGTAGTAACGCGGTGCTTTACTCCGTACCTAGCAAGAAGAGAAGAAAGCCATTTGTTACAAAAATGAGATCCCCCATCACTTACCAAGGCTCTTGGCGTTCCGAATCTTGTCATCAGCTTTTTCAGGAATTTGATAACAACTTTGGAGTCGTTTGTGACTGTCGGAATTGCTTCGACCCATCTCGACACGTAATCGACTGCTAGCAGTATGTAGGTGAATCCTTGCGATTTCGGGAAGGGTCCCATGAAGTCGATCCCCCATACATCAAATATTTCCACTTCGATTACTGGAGTCTGCGGCATCTCATTCTTTCTTGAAATATTTCCGGTTCTTTGGCATTGGTCACAACCTGTTATCCATCCTCGACAGACTTCATAGATAGACGGCCAATAGAATCCGCTTGCCAGAATTTTGAAGGCTGTTCGGTTGGCTGAATGGTGTCCTCCAGTTGGAGACGAGTGGCAGGCTTCGAAGATTTTTCGCCACTCTGACTGGGGAACACAACGGCGAATGATGCCGTCAGCACATCTGCGCCACAAGTAAGGATCCTCCCAATAGTAGAATCTGACATCGTGCAGAAATTTCTTCTTTGCATAGGGCGAGGAGTCTGGAGGAAGTACACCGCCTACCAGGAAATTGGCGAAGTCTGCAAACCACGGGGTTTTGGACTCGCACAACTCTTTCATATCTTTCATGGCATAGACCTGTTCGTCGGGGAATGTCTCTCGGATTGTCAATTTCTGATCGTCCCCTTTGACTGGCGGTTCTAGCCTCGACAGGTGGTCGGCAATGACATTCTCACTTCCCTTTCTGTCCTTGATTTCAATATCAAACTCTTGCAACAGCAGAATCCACCGGATCAGTCTTGGCTTTGCATCAGGCTTTGCGAACAGATACTTGATTGCTGCGTGGTCGGTGTAGACAATTGTTTTGGAGCCTATCAGATAAGGCCGGAACTTGTCGAACGCGTACACAACCGCTAACATCTCTTTCTCTGTCGTGGTGTAGTTGCACTGAGCCGGATTCATACTTTTGCTGGCGTACTGGATCACATGGAAGAACTTTCCTTTTGTTTGGCCTAGAGCAGCCCCAACTGCATAGTCACTGGCGTCGCACATCAAAATAAATGGCTCTGCCCAATCAGGTGTAGTCAAAACTGGTGCGGTGATCAAGGCCTCTTTCAGCTTTTCGAAAGCTCGCTGGCAGTCTTCATCGAAGACGAAAGAGACATCTTTCTCAAGTAGATTGCACAGAGGTCTGGACACCTTCGAGAAGTCTTTGATGAACCTCCTATAGAATCCTGCATGACCTAGGAAACTTCGGACGGCTTTGACATTTGTTGGTGCCGGCATCTTCTCAATGGCTATCACCTTGGCTTGATCGACCTCCAATCCTTCGGCAGACACTCGATGTCCCAACACAATTCCTTCTCTCACCATGAAGTGGCACTTCTCCCAATTGAGGCATAGATTGGTCTTGACACATCTCTCAAGCACAGTGGCTAGATTCTGCAAACAAACATCAAATGAAGTGCCAAAGACTGAGAAATCATCCATAAATACCTCCATGATTTTTTCAATGAGATCGTGGAAGATGGCCGTCATGCATCTCTGGAAGGTGGCTGGTGCATTGCAAAGTCCGAATGGCATACGTCGGTAGGCGAATACTCCATATGGACAGGTGAACGCCGTCTTGTGTTGATCCTCCGGTGCCACAGCTATCTGATTGTAACCTGAGTAGCCATCAAGAAAATAGTAAAACGGATAACCAGATAATCTATCAAGCATCTGATCAATGAATGGAAGAGGATAATGATCCTTGCACGTGGCGGCGTTCAAAGCTCGGTAATCAATGCAAACTCGCCATCCCGTGATCGGTCTCTGAGCTACCTCCTCTCCATCTTCGTTTTTCACAATTTGCATTCCTCCTTTCTTGGCTACCACTTGTGTTGGACTCACCCACTTGCTGTCGGAAATCGGGTAAATCATGCCATGATCAAGTAACTTGAGGACTTCCTTCTTGACGGCTTCTTGCATGATTGGGTTCAGACGTCTTTGCGCTTGTCTTTTTGGCTTTGCGTCTTCTTCAAGAATGATCTTATGCATGCACAGCGAAGGGCTGATCCCTTTGATGTCTCCTAATGTCCATCCAATGGCGGACTTGTAGGTTCGCAAAACTCACAGCAACTTGTCAAGTTCTCCCTGTGAAAGATAAGCAGACACGATAACAGGGTAAGTGCTGTTAGAACCCAGAAATGCATACCTGAGATGTGAAGGCAATGTTTTGAGGTCCAGAACAGGTGGAGAGGAGCTGAAACTCGGCAGATCAGGCTCGACTTTGATCGAGGTGGCGTGTCCCTCGATCGAAGTGGACGGGACTTCTTCCTCGATCGAGGCGACGTGTCCCTCGATCGAAGTGGACTCCCTGAAGCGTTTCGGCAGCGATTCTCTTTTGAGTTCTTTCTCTCGGGTGATTTCCTCAAACACATCCAGTTGCATGACCAGATTCATAACCTCCTCAGTTGCTTCATCCAAGCTTTCAGAAGAGGAGAGGGAGTTTTGCAAGCAGTTTTCCAGAAAATCCGCTTCACTTTTCAGACAAGTGAAGGGCGAAGACATTACCGGGCTGAAGCAATTAATCATGTGGCATTCCTCTGCATAACTTCCATCGTCGTGCCTCTGCATTGCCTTGTAGATTGAGAACGTCACAGATTCGTTGTTCACTCGGAACGTGAGCTTGCCGTCTTGAATGTCGATCAACGCTCCCCTGGTTTTCAGAAAAGGTCTTCCGAGGATCAATGGAATATTCCGATCCTCCTCCATGTCGAGCACCACAAAATCTGCAGGGATTATGAAATCTTTTACCTTTACAAGCACATCTTCGACGATGCCTTTCGGGTAAGTAACTGATCGATCAGCCATCTGCAGTGATATTGTCGTGGGCTTGATGTTTCCGATCTTAAGCCGCTTGAAGATTGAAAGCGGCATCAGATTGATCGACGCTCCTGAATTACATAGAACTTTCCCAAAAGTTTCTCCTCCGATGACACATGCAATTGTGAAGGAACCAGGATCTTCCCTCTTGATTGGCATCTTCTTCTGAATGATTGCACTACATTCTTCAAAAAGATTGACCGTCTCATGCTCCAAGAACGGTCTTTTCTGAGAAACCATGTCTTTCAGGAATTTGATGTAGCCCGACATCTCTTGTAAGGCTTCTACCAATGGGATATTGATATGCACCTTCTTCATTGTCTCCAGAAATCGTGCATATCTTTCATTCATCTTGGTTTTGGCAAACCGCTGCGGATACGGAAGAGGCGGTTTCTTCATTGGCAGGGGAGGAGCCTTATTCGATCGAGTAGCATCTGCCTCGATCGAATTGCTTTTTGTGGCTTCCTCGATCGAGGGACCTGCTTCCTCGATCGAAGTGGAGTCGATCTTCGTGATTTCTGCCTCCTCTTCAGCCTCTTCATTCGGGGCACCTTCTTCTGATTGTCCAGGTCCTTCATAAGTCTTTCCTCCTCTCAAGGTGATGGCATTCACTTGATTCCTGTGATTCTGATTCTTGGGATTGACTTGAGTATTGCTTGGAAGTTGCCCCGGTTTATGCTTGTTTCCTAGGGTGTCGACGATCTGGCTGACTTGATTTTCAATGATCTGCACATGCTTTTGTACCTGATCGACTTTCGTGTTTACCCCGGAAATTTCCTGCTTCAGCTTTGTCACAGTGTCAGTGGAACTCTCCATGAATTTGGCCAAAATCTCCTCGAGATTTGGCTTCTTCTTCTCTATTATTTCTCCATTCTGAACGGCAAACCCTGGTGGTGGCTGTTCTGCAGCTTGTGGATTTGCATACGAGAATCCAGGATGATTCCTCGCATGGTTGAAGGCATAGGGCTGATTGTGATGCTGATTGTGTTGCTGAAATCCTCCTCGGTAATTGTTGTGGTAACCTCCTGTTTGGATGAAGTTCACATCAGCGTTGTTTTCCTCGATCTGCCCTTGCATAGTATCAACCACAGCAACTGTTCTTTCCTGCTTCAGATTGGCGAATTCTTCCTTGAGTTTTTTCAGTTCAGTCGCCAAATCTGATTGATCGGCAGTTTTTTCCACAGCTTTTTTCTCCACTTTCTCGGCGACATTCACAGGCCTGGTTCGACTTGAGGACCACCGTTTAGCGTTGTTGGCCATCTTTTGGAAGAATTCCATGGCTTTCTTTCCACTCTTTGTCATGATCGTGTCTCCAAGTGTGGTGTCCACCAGTTTGGCTGTCTTGTTATTGAGCCCTTCATAGAATGCCTCAGCCTGTTCTCCTGGCGGAAAGCCATGTCCGGGACAGGCTCGGAGCAAGTCCTTGAATCTTTCCCATGCATCACTGAAACTTTCATCAGGCCTTTGAGCAAACCTGATGATTTCTTTCCGTCTTTGCCGAATGATACTTGGAGGGAAGAAATTCTCCAGAAACTCGTTCCTCAGTTCAGTCCAAGTGCTTATGCTTCCTTTGTCCAGTGTGGTGTACCATGATTGTGCCTTATCCCTCAGAGAGAATGCGAACAGACGCATTCGGATGGCACTCTTGCTGACTCCTCCAATTTTCACAGTATTACAGACCAGAATGAACTTGTCCAGATGTGCGTAGGGATCCTCGGTAGCCCTTCCTCCAAATTGATTTTGTTGCACCATTTGCACAAGTGCGGTTTTCAGCTCGAAGTGGTTGGCATTGATGCCAGTCTTGAAGTCTGTCTCCTTGAACCGAGGCTTGTACCTATTTTGCATGGCTTCTTCCTCCTCATCATTGTCAGACTCTCCCGGCGGATCTTGATTGTCATCCTCTCCATCATCAAGATTGTCCTCGAACAGCGGGTTATGGCGAAGGTCTCTTCCATTCGGATTGTTCCTTTCTTCCTCGTATTGTTGGATTTGAGCCCTCATGGCTTGGATTTCTTGAACAAGGCCTGCTTGTTCCTCTGCAGTTAACACCGGCGGAGGTGGTGGTGCGTTATCCTCCATTGTTTGACTACTCGAACCTTCTTGAGTGCGCTTGTTTCTTCGGATTTTTCTACAAGTAGCTTCAATGTCTGGATAATAATAAAGTGGGTCTTTCCCTCTGGCTCTTGTACTCATGCACTACCTGTACAGCAAAGGAGGTAGTGAGAAAATAAAACTGAAAGTAAAACACGAAATTAAAATTCTGAAAGAAAACACACACTTCGATCGAGGGGGCGTCTTACTCGATCGAATAGGCTGAAAAAGCTTACTCGATCGAGTTACCTGTACCTCGGTCGAAGTCGAAACGAAAAACACAATTGAATTCAGAAAAAGCAAAATTTACAGCCTAAAGCAATATTTCAATCACAGATTTAATAGTAAGGTTAATTCTATTCTTCCCCGGCAACGGCGCCAATTTGATCACTGTTTTTTTTTTCAAACAGATTAATTATAATACAGTGGCCAAATAAATTTTTAAACCCACAGGGAAGAAATAACGAGAAAACCTTGAAGTACTAAACCATTTGTTCTTGAAATTACTGATTAGGAAATTCAAATAAAGATTGTTGGTTTTGTAAATTATAACTTTTGGAAAACTTTAAATAAACAGAAAATTAAACTTAGTTTTGAATTCAAATACGAGAAGCACAGATCCTAGGGAATTCTTCCTATCAAGTATAACATGTATGAATAAACTGATTATTTCCCAAATTTAATTCCTCTTCACAGTGAAACATCAGAAAAGTATTACGAACTTCTTGGTCTGACAATTCGCAAAGTAGATTAGTCAATTACCTATCTCCTCTCGGTCTCAAGATAAATCAACTAACTCCTACAGATCTACAGATTTATTCCTACAATTAATCTCCTTCAGTTACGACAAGAAATCGAATTGTATTGTGAAAATCTCTTTCGATTGAAAACTATCACAGTTACGTCTCAAGTAATCAACTAGAAAACCCTAATAAGTGATCAGCAAATCAAGATTTTAGAATAAGAACAGATTTCACAAACTGCGACGGGAAAGGGAAAATAATTCAATTAATCAAAACATGCATACATAGATAGTTTGAAACCCTAGAATCTGAGATAAATTTAGTTAAACATGCTTATGGAAGTATTCATCATGGAAAAATACAACCTGGAATGCATAAAACTAAAAATCTTCAAAATCTTCTTGTAAAAACTTGTCTTCAAACACATAGAAACCCTAGAAAATAATTGATCTTCTTTTTCTCTTCTTCTCTCTTGATTCTCCTCTCTTGAAACTCGAAAATCATCCATATAAATAAGGGTGGAAAGATATATCTAACAGGACTAGGAATTAGATATGAATCAATCTTCAAATCCAAATCAAATCTGGAATCCCGCATCCACTTCGATCGAGTAGCATTTCACTCGATCGAGTAGCATTTGACTTTCACCTCGATCGAGTAGAATCCTACTCGATCGAAGTAACTTTCAACTTCTGCTCGATCGATGCTCCTTGGACTCGGTCGGGTAGCCTTTTGTTTCTTCCTCGATTTTCTTCGGTTTTTCGACTAGAAACCTGCATGATTATCAAATACGGCATTCCAGGTACAAAATCTAATCTATGCACAAAAATAAGCAAGAAAACTATCTAAACATCACAAAATCAGTCAAAGAACTAATAGATAAGTTAGTGAAAATCCTAACTTATCAGCCGCGCGCGTGCGCCACACGCGGCTTCCTATTGGCGCGTGCAACACACGTGCCTGGGTCGCGTGTGGCACCTCCCTCACCTCCTTTTTTTCCCCCCTTTTTCTTTTATTTAATAATTTATCTGTTTTTTTTAATTGTGTAAATCATTATTTTTTTTTCTTATTCGTTTAATTTTTTTAATTTTAGATTTTAAATTGATTAAATGTTTTAATATTTTATTTTATTTTTTATTAATATATATATTATATTTAAATTTTTTAAATTTTTTTTCCAACGGCTATATTTTATAACGGACACTTTTCTCCAATGGCTATATTTTAACGAACACTTATTTTCTTATAAATAAACTTCATCACACTACCATTCATCACACTACTCTTCATCACAAAAAAATTATTTTCATTCCACAACTCCTACAACTAACATGAGTGGATACGATCCCAACAATCCCTCTCAAAATTCTGAGCAAACTCCATACATTCCAACATGGAATGCATGGCCAATAATCCCGTCCAATTTACTCCCCCACCCGGGTTTTCCCAAAATTTTTCAAACAATCCTATTCAATTTCCAACACCCCCAGGGTACCAACCACAACCTCCTTCTCAATTTTATTACCAACCCCAACATCCTTCGCAATTTCAACCCCAACACGGGTATCCTCCTCAAGTAGGGATGCCATCTGCTGCAGCTGCAAATATTCAAGAGCTCGATGAAGATACAAATGATGATTCAACTGTCAGACGTCGTAAAAAATGGAGCACAAAGGAGAGCGAATTGCTTGCAAAATGTTGCGCTGCTAATACTAACAATTCAGTGATTGGAACCGACCAAACCAGCGAGAATTTTTGGGAGAAAATTGTGATGGTGTACAACGAAGGTCGGCCTGCAAACACACCAGTCAGAAATGCAGGGAGTGCGAAGTCACATTCCACAAACTCTCAACAAACCAAAAAAGGTTTGCGGAATGCTACAATAGGTGTAAAAATATGTGGGGAAGCGGTAAAAGTGATGCCGATGTTATGGAGATGGCACAAACTGAATACCGCCAACACTACGGGGGGAATACATACAATGATATTGGCGTTTGGAGGATATTGAAGGAGCAACAAAAGCTTAAAGAGGTGGTATGTGATATCCCTTCATTCAAAAGAAACAAAAGCAATGAAGAAGGAGCTTACACAACTTCCTCTGACGTTTTCGATGATATGACGACCCGACCAATTGGCCAGAAAGCAGCAAAGAGAAAGGAGAAGGGAAAAGGAAAACTTCATGTGTTGAATTCGGCAACAGATGCCTTGAAGGATCACAATGAAGCTGCAACAAATTATGTACGAGTGAAGGAGAAGTTGGCACAACAGAGGGATGCATTGATTCGTGCAAAGGAGTGGGATGTCTTAGAAAAAGACACGTCCAATATGAGTGGTCAACAACTGATGATGCATCAGATTCGCTGTGCCTATATCAAGAAAAAATGGGAAGCTGAAGGATAAAGTGTAGATTTCTGATGATGCATTATTTCCTGCTTATATGTATTATCAATCTTTAATTTATATATAGTGTTTGATGTATGTGTTAGGATTTCGCATGTATTTGTGGTTTTTTTTTTCAGACTTCAATGTATTTTACAACTTTTATTGTAATGTATTGTGTTGTATTGTCATGTTTAAATGAATGGTGCTCAATTTGCAGACTTTAAAGGTATGGTGCAAAATTAAAGAACTTTAAATATATGGTGCAGAATTAAAGAACTTTAAATGTATGATGCAAAATTAAAGACCTTTAAATATATGGTGTAAAATTTACAGACTTTCTATTATATATGTGATGCTAAATATTATGAACAAGTGCACCAACACTAAACAACACAATCACATTGGTCTTCTTCATATTTTTTTTTGGCATGTCCTCGTCTAACTCTGAAATAGATCTAGCTTCTGATGACGACGAGGAGGAGGAGTTTTGGGATCAATATATTCTTGAGAATCCTCTTTTTCACCAAGTGCAACAACTAGTCTCGGAGCTAGCCTCAAATTCTCAAGGAAATCGGCACCGAAGATATATTGATCGAGATCGAGATGATGCACACAGACGTCTAGTGCAGGACTATTTTGCTGAGAATCCAACTTGGGGTCCAAATATTTTCCGACGACGTTTTTGGATGCAAAGATCTTTGTTCGTCCGGATCGTTGATGCGCTTGAAGCACACAACCCTTATTTCCAACAGAGGCCTGACGCAACGGGGAAAAAAGGATTTAGTGCCCTCCAAAAATGCACAAATGCCATAAGACAATTGGCATATGGTGGTCCAGCTAATCACTATGACGAATACCTCCGTATCCCCGAAACCACTGGCCTTCAATGCCTACGCCACTTTTGTCGTGGGGTCATTGAAGTTTTCGGTGAATATTACTTGAGAAAGCCAACTGCAGATGACCAGCGGCGGCTGATACGGATGCATGAACAGAAGCACGGATTTCCTGGAATGCTCGGGAGCCTTGACTGCATGCATTGGGCTTGGAATAATTGTCCGGTTGCATGGAAAGGACAATTTACTCCGGGTGATCATGGAGTGCCAACAATAATTCTTGAAGTAGTTGCCTCACAAGATTTGTGGATTTGGCATGCTTTTTTTGGAGTTGCTGGTTCAAACAATGACATCAACGTTCTCAACTAATCTCCATTATTCGCCGACTCTTTACAAGGTGCGGCGCCTTTAATATCATTCACGATAAATGGAAATCAATATTCCAAAGGGTATTATTTAACTGATGGTATTTATCCTGAATGGGCACAAATTTGTAAAGAGCTTCCCGTTTCCCCAAGATCCGCAAAGACAAAAGTTCAAGCAAATGCAAGAAGCTGCAAGAAAGGATGTAGAACGAGCATTTGGGGTTCTCCAAGCTCGTTGGGCAATGATTAGAGGCCCAAGTCGCTTATGGTATAAAGAAAACATCCAAGATATTATGTTTGCTTGCATTATTTTACATAACATGATTGTTGAGGATGAAGGAGAAATGGCGAGCGAATGGGTTGAAGAAGGGTCAACGTCAACTGGCGAGAATATTGAAGGAGAAGTAAATCAAGGTGCGGTTGGAGGATTCGAACGATACCTCCGAAGAGCTTCTGATTTATGTGACAAGAGAACTCATCACAAACTTCAATCCGACCTTGTTCAACATATCTGGGCACAATTTGGCGGTTATCAATGTGTGTTAAAATATTGTTTAGTTTAAATTGCACTGTGTGTGTGTGTGTTTTTTAACTATGTAATATTGTATTATTTATTAATGTGTGATCTATTGTTGTATTATGTAATATTGTATTCTCTATTAATGTGTGATCTTTTTTTATTATGTAATATTAAACTTTTTAATTGAATGTAAGATTCAATTAATTCGAATTAATTAATTTTAACAAACAAAATTAATTATTTAAATTAATAATTTGTAATTTAATTAATTATTTATTTATCTATATTCAATATATATATATATATATATGTATATATATATATATATATATGTATAATATGAATTAATGGTTATGACAAGTGGGACCCATGAATAGTATAAAGTAAAAAGTGGATGAATAAAAAAATAATAATGGATGTTGATGTGGATATTTATAAAATATGAAATGATAATAATTAATGATGTGATGCACACGTGACGGGATCTTAACTGTTTATAAGATCCCACTACTGTGGGTGCCCTAAATATTGGATAGGCAGCCTTTTTTCGTAAACTGCATGTACATGGCTTTTAGGCGGTAATTTTCCCGCTTGTTGTATAGTATTGGACTGCTTTTATTTAGTATTATTAGTAGATAGGTGAGGGTTCCCGAATTACGAAGAAAGATGCATCCTCGCTCATCTTCATGTCATCACCTCCCCAATGCTTCAATCCCAGTACTTGGAGCCATCCTCTATGAGACCTACATGCAACCCTCCAATCACCACCGCCCTCACCATGCTCCTGCACTACCATCACCGTCGCACCACGCCATCAGCTACACTGTAGCACCACCACAAACTAGCGGCATCACAGACGGTGCCGTGCCCAAGGAGAGGAGGCTGACGGAGGAAGCTCAAAGAAAAGAAGGACTGTAACTGCTTTTTAAAAAGAGGGGGACTACTGTAGGGTTTTAACCGTGAACCGAATCACCAAAAACCAATTTGAACCGGATCGATTTATGGATATTGCACATAATTAATTTGAACCGGATCGATTTATGGATATTGCACATAATTAAAATTCACAAAACTCTAGCATGCTCCTATGAATTTAATGCATATCATGGATTGAGGAATTACCGTTATTCCGTCGTGTCTGAACCGATCTTTTGCATTTGAATTTCCAATTTGAAATCAACCACGCAATTCGATTTAATCTGCGGAAATAGAAATTAGAGATCTAATTTCTAGATTAAAATCGAAAATAAAGAGGGAAGAAAGAAAGAAATCTGTTCTCCAGATTAGATCTTCAGATCTGTATCCCGGTGCTGATCAGATCTACTACTGGTGAGGACTCCGTAGATCTGTGGCTTGAACAGGACCAGAATTCGAAAATTCTCCTCCTTTCTCTTTTAGATCGGCGCCTCCCTCTCTCTCTCATAGATCTAGGGTTTTTCAAATTGTGTTATGAAGTCGCTAGGGTTTCAGAGAGTGAGAGGTCTATTTATAGACCTAGGGATGTAAAACCCTAGTGGGCTCCTGCGCTCAATTCAGCACACTTGTTGGGTCAGACCTGGGACCTAATGCAAATAATAAAGTGGGCCTATAAATTAATTAATTCTCATGTCCACAACCCATGACACAATTAATTAATTAATATTAATTCTTTTTCACCACAGAATTAATACTGACCTACCCTTTTATTACCACGTTGTGAGAACGGGTTGCATTAATTGAGAATCCCCATATTTAAGGTTACCGGACATCCATTAATTAATCGGAGCCTCTGACAAGCTCTAACTACAATTAATTAATATCTTATTATTCCTGAGTAGTACCACTCAAACCTTATCACTCGTGCCATAACTTAATCAGCATGCAGGACTTTGGCATGATGAATGTTATTGAGCTCTCAGGAAATGTCCTCATCCTATTACTCGGATATGGTTACCTAAACCCAGTCTCAGGCGGTACTACACGAACTGCTGTTACCCAAGATGCGGATATACGAGCACGTTACTTAGGCTCTCCACCATGGCAAGTCAAAGCAGCAGTCAACCCGTGCAAACTCATGAACCTTTGTTAGGGTTTGGACTCAATCAATATAACGAGATCTTGTATTCGCTGATGTCAGACAGACGAATACATCTCACTGCGGTCCATCAATATGCCACCTCTGCGTACCAGCATGTCAAGTAACCAAGACAGGCTACTTATTCCGACAATGCCGCATCCATCCGGACAGACGTATCCTCATACGCTGTCTCGGCTGTGATCAAGTTTATGTCTCACTAGGTCAAGTGATCATACTGTCTTCTGCGATCTACAATACGTCGTATGATCGTCCCTATCGGTGAGACAAGAGGATACCATTGTTCATACATGTACGATTGTTAACAGATAGGAGAAATAAACTGTTGTATACTCATAAATGCTTTCAGTATACAAAACCCATCAACTACTGCCACCACGGAGGGGGCGCCGATGATGGGGGTTGCTGTTGACGGGTCTCTCACTATTCATTCTGTCGATGGGTTTGGAGGTTGGGGAAAAGGGATGAGTTATTGGCCTGGGTACTGGGTGTACCAAATGGGCCAAAAAGTCTCAAAACCCACATTGAAACTTATAAAATCATGACTTTATTTTTAAATTTCACAAATAAGTTTTGTCGAGGTTCGAAATTATTATATTCGGAGCCCCGGAAACATAATGACAAATATGCAATAAATAGCAGTTATTAGAAAAGAATAACAATAATAAAAATAACTAAAATCAACGACTTCCAATTGTATAGAATAATATGAATGCTTGAATACGTGTTGATATTGATCGAACTGCATAAGGATAGAAAGAATTATACGTGTGTCTAGATGGCCAAATCGGGGTACAGGGGTCGGTGAGTTAGGGTTTTGTCTAGGGTTCCCGAGAACCTCGCTAGGTTGTTGGGCGGCGCTCCCGAGGATATCGGGGTGGTTGAGCCGTGGACGGTTGGTCCTCTTCGAAATTCCCGCATGCTTGCCATTATCTTCCCGTTACTCCTCTTTCGAGCTTCAATTGACCGTTGGGCAATTCGACATGGGTGCGTGGGGTTCCTTTGATGGCAGTCAGACTGCACTCCATGCTATTTGGACTGCTTTCAATTGGAACTCACATTGACCGGAGTGCTTCCTTATTCCTACGCGGGCTGCCCACCTCACTTGGCCTGCACAAAAGTGAATTGGGCCATGTACCTGGGCTTCTTAATGGGCCTTGCAAGTTCGACCCCCAACAATAGTCCCTTCGACTCAGTGCGGTGCGCTATGAGGAGCCTGGTGAGTCGAATACAGTATCCCAGTTCGTTTCCTCATTCTACATGTTATGGATAGATTTTCCCAGATTTCGGCCCTTCGGACTTCTCAGCGAGAAGTTCAGAATTTTTCTGGGTGCCCAGGGGCACCTCCCGGCTCAGGAGACCAGTTCCTCTGGGGGTGGTCCCTTTTACTCGCGCAGCCCCTGGAAGCTGATGTGAATGTCATACCATGGGCCCGAAACCGCAGTGTGGTGATTGGACAATTCAGGTTCTGCCCTATTTTTATTATTGGCCATCTGGTGAGCCCCAACGAACTCAATAAATTCGGAGGTAGGGTTCTTGGTAGGTGAAGTGGCATTCAATGTGCCATTTGTATCAGGGCGTAGAGCCCCTAGTGGTCCGGATGGAACACAAAATTGCATGTTTTTGCGGATTGTTTTCTATCGGACTGTTTTTGGCGAACTGCTTTTATCGAATCACTTTTTTTGTGGAGCAAGTTCTAATTTTGGGTGGAAAATTCCAATAGCAGTTGTCTAATATCCGTAAAATCTGGGGGTAGTTTCGAGCAGTTGAAGGGGCTGTTGGGTTTTGTATACAGAAAGTATTTATTACAATGAGTATACATTCAACTGTATTTCCTATCTGTTAACAAACTTACATGCGAGTAACAACGGTATCCTCTTATCTCACCGATAGGGACGATCATATGGCGTGTTGTAGATCGCAGAAGACAGTATGATCACTTGACCTAGTAAGATATAAATATTATCACAGCCGAGACAGCGTACGAGGATAAGTCTGTCGGTATAGGCTGCAGCATAGTCGGAAATAAGTAATCTGTCTTGATTACTTGATATGCTGATACGTGCGGTTGTGTATTGATTGGACTACAGTGAGATGTATTCAGTTGTCTGACATCAAAGAATACAAGATCTCGATCTTGATTGAGTCCAAACCCTAATGAAGGTTCAAGGGTATGCATGAGCTGACTGTTGCTTTGACTTGCCATGGTGAAAAATAATGGAAAGTTAAAAAATTGACTAAAAAATAGTGTAGAGTTAAACTAACAAATATGGTTGCAAATTATTTTTCATGCGGACCATTGAAAATTACCCCATACTTACCATTTTTGGACGTTAAAATGCAAAAATAGTAAGTATTACCAAATATGCAAGTGTTTGAACAAACCAAAAAAAATAAAATAATTTGAATGAATGTCGCCCTTTCTGCCTCCGCATACAACGCAAAACACAACATACACCATCAACGAAGCAGTAACAATGCCGACAAAACATTTCATGGTCATCCTCTTTTCCTCTCTTTCGCTCCCTCTCCTCCGCCACCCCCGGCAAAAGCAGCTCTGTTGTGAATCAATGAAGCTGATGTTGTTGTAAGGGTGCTGCGTTTTTCTTCCCCTTCCAACACCCGGCCCGTTTGCCCATCCGGGTCGATCCAGATACTCGCGGTGTCGGGTCTGGTGGTGGATGGGCATAGTGGCCCATGGGTTGCATTAGCTCAAAGAAAGCCAGGTGCGAGTCTCCTGACTATCGCCGCCGCCAAGCCCCCACCACACAGTCAAGGCGGAGGAGGAATGGCCGGCGCCGGTCGTCGTCATCGTCTTCGTTGTTGCGCAGCACGGTGTCCTCGTTCGGGCCGTTGGAGGGGATAAAAGAGGAGCCGGAGAAGGAGGAGGGGCTGGAGGATTACGAGGAGGAGGTGGAGGAGGTGATCGTGAAGGAGAGGAAACACGGAAGTTCTAGGGCTTTAAAGGGAGCCTCGTCTCACAAAAAGCCTGCTTTCAGCATTAGATTTGGGAGGTCCGTTGATGGCGGGCACGCGGCGGCGGCAGGATGGCCGTCGTGGTTCTCCTCCGTCGCAGGCGACGCCATCGAAGGATGGTCACCTCTCAGATCTGACTCATTCAAAAGATTAGAAAAGGTTAGCGGGTTTTAATTTGTTTATATTTTTTCAACTAAAATACTGCCTTTCTTTGACAAAGTATAAACATAATACACCTATTTTTCCTAAACATAATAATTATTCATATTATTTAAATATATATCAAATTATTAATTTTACTTCACATTTATGTCAAAGTAATGGTTTTCAAATTCATGATGGAAACAAAAATTAGGGACTCAGAAAAACTACAATAGTTTGAAATATATTTTCATATTGATGTACTATTTTGTGAATATGTTTAATGTTATCTCGTTTCGAGCATCAATTTTCATTCTTGCCATAAACTTGAAAAAAAATCTTGATAATTCGATATAAGTTTTTAGCTATATACATATATATTTGAGGACAAAAATTTGCGTTAGGCATGCCTAAACGGTTTAGGCGGATTTTATTCATATCCAAATGGATTCACCCATCCCAAATATGGTTTATTAATCCCCAATTAGAGTATATTAGATGGATTTGGGTTAGGTTAATAGATAAAATCCGCCTAAACCGTTTATACATGCCTAACCTGAGACTTTCTCATATTTGAGTTGTAAAATGTACCTCCGTAGATCGGACAAGGCACATACAGCGAGGTGTACCGCGCCCGCAACC